>JAXGGA010003890.1:0-95885 GCA_038373865.1 Uloborus plumipes | reverse complement strand
ACCTGGGAAAAAACATATACATATTGAAACTTTAGGCCGCATATTGAATGAAATAGGCTAAAATAAATCGTCCGTATTGAATGCAAAAGCTCAAAAAGAGAAAAAAAAAAATGATGTAAATGTCACACGAATTCTCTCATTCTTCAAATAATTTTGAAGTACTAAAAATCATTGGATGTGTTGTACTCATGTCATGCACAGTGGCGCACCTAGGATTTGTTTGCTGGGAGGGGCCTAAGTGACCCTCTTTCGGAAAGTTTTCGAATTTGAGAATAATAAAAAAAAAGGTGAAATTAAGAAGGCGGGTTGAGGGCTATGTCTTGGCAAATTTCCAAATAATCAAGCCCAAAAAAGGCATTTCAAGGAGTTTGGTTTCAACGAGGGAGGCTTCCCTTAGCTCCTCCCGTGAGGTGCGTCACTCCCTCCCCACTCCAGTCCGTCTCCCCCAACCCAAGGCCGACCCAGCCCCTGTTTTGGATTTGCGTTTTATAGATTCATAAAACTTATAACACACAATGTTCAATATTGGTCCAATGGGAATCTCGCTAAATGTTGCCACAATGACTCTGGATTTGGCATATGATTTTTAGAAAAAAAAGTGGTATTTACAATGGTATTTCCTTTTGCATTTTGCAAAAAAATACTTGAAATTAACATTGATTTTCCCCCGAAAATGAGTACAGGGCAATTTTGTAATTTATGATTGCCATCAAAAAGAGAGGTGTATGCAAAACATTATAAGTATAAAATTTTGACCTTCTACAGTTCATCGTTTTTTTAATTATGCGAGACATATACGCACCAAAATACGCATATATGTTACAGTTATTACAGCAAAAACCGGTAAAATGGACTCAAAGATGATCAACTTGGTTGTTTCTGCTTTTTTTTTCATTCACTGTAAAAAATGGATGTTGTTTCTACAGTATTATACAGCTAATTTCATAGTAACAAACTGTAAAAATTGCTAATTTTACACTAATAAACTGTAAAATTGCTAATTTTACAGTTTATTACTGTGAATTTTACAGTTTTAAACTGGAACCTCTGTTGCCAGTATTATACTGCTGTTTTTAGCCTACTTTCCTGTTAAAAATAAAAGAAAGACGAAAAAAGTATTAAAAGTGGTTTAATGCATCTAAAAAATATCGCCAAGTTAAAAAAATACCGCAGAAAAAAACGCCAAAAAGAAATAAAAAGGTAAAATAAATATCGAAAAATTAAAATTTGAAAAGTAGGGTATTGACATGGGGAATTTGTGTGTCGGTCGGTCGGTCCTGTCTGTCGCCCCCCCCCCCCTAATAACTTTTGAATGAACATTCCGATTTTGACAAACTTTTTTTTGTTGGAAAGATCTCGGCGAGTACAGCTCATTCCCATATTTTATTTTTCGATTTGAACAATTTTTGGTTCAACTTTGAACCGTTCAAGCAACCTGTCCTTTTTGAGTGAATAGTCCGATTTGAACAAACTTTTTTTTGTTCGAAAGATCTTATCAAGGATACTTCATTCCCGTATTTACATTTCCGATTTGAACAGTTTTTCGTTCAACATTGAACCGCTCAAGCAAGCTGTCACCCCTAATATCTTTTGAGTGAACAGTCCGACTTAAATAAACTTTTTTTTTTTGTTCGAAGGATCTCAGCAAGGATACCCCATTACCGTGTTTAAATTTTCAATTTGAACATTTGAATTAAAAAGGTATGTTTGACATAATTTTTAGTCTCAGATAATCAAGAGAATAATGATCAGATGCTAGAATGCCGATGTCGATGTACGGGAAAGTAGGATCGTTTAGTTCTTGACAGAACTTCTTGTTCAGTACAATACAGCTAATTTTGTGGTAATAAACTAAAATTGCTGATTTTACAGTTTATTACTGTAAAATCAGCAATTACCGTTTTAAACTGGAACCTCTGCTGCTAGTATTATACTGTAAAAACAACAGTTTATTTTTGTAGTTTATGTTCGTACGTAAACATTGTACGTAAGGAGATGTCGAAAAAACTAATCAAACCTCGTTCGGGGGTAATTAATAAAATAGTTTATTTATAAAATTGAGTAGTAAATTTTTCGACGATACAATCAATAACTCGCGTGCTTTATTTATGGAAATAAAGATAATAATTTTTCTTGACTATAGCTGATTACGTGGACTTACACGATTACTCACAAAAAAAAAAATTGTATTTGTTTCAGCTAATTTAAGGTATTAACGTTTTAAAAACTTCCCTATCTCTAGCTCGAAAAGTAACTACGTTTTCTAGCTTTCATTAGTTAAGAGTTTCATATAGAAAAAGGGGTAAGCCAATCATTAAATTGATATTAATACTCAACATCTGTGATTGTGACGGAGAATAATATCAGATTTAATTTAAACTCTTCAAGAGATTTTATTTTAAATCCTTATTTCAAGTGCACTCATCTAATCGTTTTATTATTTATTCTTTCGAACTGTGGCTAAAATGGTTTTAAACTAAAGATTATTATATTACTGACCTATTAAAAGTAGACACGGATTACTTTTTGAAGTGCTCTGAGGCAGCTTAACCTTGATAACACAAACACTGTTCGTTGTCCGTGGTCTCTTAAACTTGAATTACAAGATTACAAATGAAGCAACGGTCTTAGTAATCAGTATTTAAAAGGAACCGATATTATTAAATGTAGATTAATAGTCAATTAAAAATGCTTATCGAGTCTGTGCGAAATGGCAACTGAGTTTATTGTGATGATTTAAGATGTAGTATGATTGATTAAAAAATCCGTAACAATTAACGACATGTGATTAATATATTTTTATAATCTGTTCAGCATTTTGTGAGTTAAATGTGAACGGAGCAGTGATTAGATTTCGATAGGGAATGCTTATCAAAATAAAGCTTTCATTCGTCAATTGAATCAAATGTCTAGAGAATTTGAAGAATATTTGTTCACATGTTACAAAATGTAAGAAAAGGACAAAAAAAATGATATCACAAAAAAGAAAAAAAGAAAAAAAATAGGTTATGCTATGGAAATAAGTCTAAGGCAAGAATTCAAGTGAAACACGGACGATCGCAACTCACCAATGCAATCGCAAAGCCAAATTTGGGTTCAAGTGAAACGTTACAATCGCTACGAGATGCGATTCTAATGTAATTTGACTTCCAGTAGCAATTGCAATTTTGGTCTTTTGCGATCGCCTCGAAGCGATTGCAATGGTGTTTCACTTGAATTCGGCCCTTAAACGTGAGCGCTTATGGAGTTTAAGTTATTTACCTTTACGCATGTAATTGTATAATCGGTAGCTTTGTGGTGCTTTGATAGCAAGTTAAAAAAAAAAAAAAGTCTAATGCGCAAGTGTTGTAGATAATTGATTAATATCTTTAAGTGTTTTAAACACAAGAGTATATATCAGGATTGTGCGAGTCCTGTGTCATTTGAAGAACTTAAAATTAGTAGAGTAAGCAATAAAATCTTAATGATATTATGTTTAACAATCCATCTTTTTCTATTTGGGAAAATTACATAAACGCGTTTTCTTAGTTATATTTTTACAGTCGTACTCTGTTACATATCGTGAGAAAACCCGATATTTCCTTGACTTTTCGCGCAATTTTGAGAGGTTGAAAAAAAAGTAATAACTATAGCAGTAATAAGCATAAATACAAATAACAGCTAGAAAAAATGTTGAATGAAAATAACGCCACGAGACGTTGCGAAAACAATCACTACAGAACCCCATCATAAGAAGAATCCAAAACACGTACCAAATCCTTTTCCCAGAAATAAAAGCGTTTAATAAGGCAATCACAAGTACTATCCATGCATAACAAGTCGTCATGGAATCTTATCTTCACTTTTTCCGCAGTTTACGATAGTGTTTGAGAGGAAGTTGTTGGACCTCTTCTGGGGAAAAGTCAGTTCGGGAATAAGCGTTATTCTTAGAGGGTTGATTGTTTTGCCATTGATGGACGAACTTAACTTTACTGATTAGTAATAGATATGTTTGTTGTAAGTTATAAATAGTTAAAAATACAGTGGGACCGCGGTTTTAAGTTTTCAGTTGAACTAGTGATAAAAAAAACTAACCAAGTGAGAAAACGTAAAATTGGGGGCAGGGTTACTGATCAAGGCGTGATGATTAAAATTGACACTTATCCAGTAGAGATGAGTTCGGGCTCACTTTTGAAGGCCCGAGCCCGCCCAAGCCCGAGAATTTTTAATCCGAGCCCGCCCGAGCCCGAGTGATATTGTCTTGTTTTGAGCCCGATCCGGCCCGAGCCCGAGTGTATCAAACATCAATATATATTTTTAATTTCCACTTGGGATGCACTGCCATATGGTATATCGTAATAGCAATCGCAAATATATTATAAGTGGGTGCTATCTTTTTGAATTATTATTATTATTATTGCTGCCATTAAGAAAAACTGCTCTCACGCTCTTTAAGTACCCCAATATTTTATTCCGTGAACGTTGTATTTGTATAAAAACTGACTATCTTAATATGAGATCGAGCCCGAGCCCGCCCGAGCCCGAAAGTTGCTTGAAGTTAAAGGGCCCGAGTCAGTCTCGGGCTCGGGTTCGGGCTCGGGCTTTCGGGCTCGGGCCGAGCCCGGCTCATCTCTATTATCCAGTAAACTTGAGGGGAAAATGGAGAGACTGTTTTTTGTTTTAAGATACAGTTTCAGTGGCGCTCCTACGGGAGAGCTAAGGGGCTCAAGCCCCTTCCTGAAGCAATAAGATGAACCCCCCTGATTAAAAAAAGCTGCCTACAGTGCGTTTTTTGGATTTGATTTTTGGAAATTTCTGAGAGATAGCTCCCAACCAATTTCTTAATTTCACCAAAAATGACTGCAGTTTTTTCTTTAGGACTTCAAATTCGAAAACTTTCCGAAGGAAACAATTCGTTTCATCACTATCATCGGAAGTGGGTACTAATTCCGATATTGAAAGAATTCGAGATGTGATAGACGGTACATGCGACGTCGATTTTTGGGAGAAATTTTCAAGAAAAGTGTCAGTACCTCTGTTCCTCAGTTATTGTAAAGGAAGATCGGAGGACGCCCTTCTCTCTCAAAGGGGTGTAAGACAAAAAAAAAAAAAAGAGCAACTTTAAACAGATATAAAACTAATTTATCTTAAAAAAAAATGAATAAATAGTAAAATTGAGGTTCCACTGTACATGTATATTGCGCGGAATTTCATTTTAAATGTAATTTGATTTAAATTTTATCTAAAAAGCAAATCCGCACGATTAATAACTTGTTAAAGTGTTTACTACAACCCTCATTGGAATTTTAAAGCTTCATGGTTCAAAAACTGTAGCCTGATGAAATACCGGCCTAGACAACGCGGGGAAACTTTGCTAATTTTACTATATAAAATACTTTCACATTTTGCATAGAATTCATCCGACCCGGAAACCATACGTTAGGTTAGTGTAATAATGAAAAAAAAAGTAGTCAAAATAGTATAATGGAATACGTTTTTTGACGTATTAATAATTTGCTCTGCTTCCTCCGGTGTAAACACATAAAATCTTAAAGTTTGGAGACATTTTTTTAAAAAGTCACCGAATTTAGCTAGAAGAGGACTCGTAAACAATCAATGTAGTGGTCGCAGTGCTTGCGCTGTCTTAGAGGTGCCCCCGTTTACTTCATTCATTTATTTATTCATCAATGTAGCTTATAGTTAACCATCAAAGTTATGTATAATACAATTATTTTCCCCCAAAAATTTCCATTTCTAGTTAAATTTGGCAATTTCTCTTAAAATGTCGCTCAACTTTAGTACTGTCGGTCCTGCTTAAACGAATGCTGTCGGTTCTAAGAAATATTATTCCATTGGACGGCGTATTTGTTTAAGCGGGGATCTTTAACATTGCATCTATGGCATGGGAAATATTCGGTTCCGAGACATTTTATTCATATAAGCGGGGTATTCGTTTATCCGTTACCCGATTAAACGGGGTTGATAGTTCTTTATATTACGACAACGCGGCAACGAGAGCAAATGATTCATGCAAAAAAAAAAAAAAAAAAAAAACATTTTTATTCTTTCTATTCCTACTTATTTTTAAAATTTTAAAATTTTCCATTATTCTTGCGGTTCCCTGGTGAGAATCACTCAATTAGTATTATCGCAACGCTTGTCAAAGGTACTTACTCAGGTATGGTGTCAAGGATATGCAGGGCGAGTTAATTCCTGGAGGCGAAAGTACGTCACAAAGTGTGGAGGGCGACTGTCCTTCCAACAACCGACTGCGGTCTACGCAGTTGCTTAGAAGATTCATGCAGTCTGATCTGGAAAAGGAAAATAGATAAATAAATAAATAAGAGTAATAATAAATAAATAAACTAAATGCTGAAAAGATTCACGCAGTCTGATCTGGAAAACGAAAATAAATAAATAAATAAAAGTAATAATAAGTAAATAAACTAAACGTTGAAAAGATTCATGCAGTCTGAACTGAAAAACGAAAATAAATAAATGAATAAATAAATAAATAAAAGTAATAATAAGTAAATAAACTAAATGCTTGCTCTTTGGTTCACATGGTTTAAAAATAGCATTGTAGCTTGAGTAATAAGATTAGTATTTTCATTATTCGTAAATACAATTTCATGGTAAGACGAAACGATCTAAAATTTCCACGTATACTAATTTTCATGCCAAAGCTTCGTGCTTTCAGTTTTTTTTCTCTTTTTTAGTCATATTATTGAAGTGTGGTATGATTTCATGAAATAAGCGTATTTTTTCCAATTCTTCATTTTTTTTCTTGCAGTTCACTGAAATGCTTTGCAGAATCGCAAATGCTATACGATCTTTATGAAAACTTGAATTTTCACATGATGGGATTAATTTTCCACCCCCTCTCTCTCTCTCTTTTTCAGAAACGAAAAAGAAAATTTGCTATTCACCAATGAAACTAATTGTTACTTACAAGGCAGACTATAGAATCCAGCATAAATAGTTATCTGGATCAAACAGTTTTTGGTTGACGAGAGTGTCATTTTTTTTCTTTCAATTCAAATTTTGAAACTCGTTGGTGCAATTGCGAAAAAATGTTCCAAGTGAAATTGTTTTGTATCATTAGAAAAGTCGGAGTTTTCAGCGCTGGATGAAATTTGTGCCTCGTGAGTTTTTCTCCCGCGTCTGTACGACAAGATTAACCTAAATATTATATTTAAAAATTATTTTCTCAACTTTTTTCAAGACATGCTTGAGCACTTCAATCTTCATACAGTGGATGAATGTACGCTGGGAAGAAAAAAAATATATTCGCAGTTGTTTCGTTTTTGCTGGCTATTAATTTCTTCTCTAGTCAAAGTATTTAGAAAAAAATTCTGCTATGTGGAAACTTTCTATTTTTGAGTATCGATAGATTTATACGTTTTAAAGGGTGCTGGGTTAAAGGGGTTAAAAACAAATTTCGACCATTTTCAGAAAATGTCGCTCAGTGTCTGTGGGCGTATTTGGTAAGTACAATTTTATGGATGTTTATCATAAAATATTATGTAAGAAGTATACCGAAATTAGCTTTTTTACATTATATTTGGCTATGAATGTCAGCTCTGGAGTTAAAATCTGTACCTCAGAACCAGACTAACGTAAGTCCATTTTCGTCATTTTTCGGTAAAGGGGAAAAACGATTGTCGAATACATTGTTTTTCCCTTCTACTGAAAAATGACGAAAATGGACTTACGTTAGTCTGGTTCTGAGGTACAGAAATGTCCCAGACGGGAACTGGGGTTGATTACACACATGTGGGGTTAATAACTCTTAGGGGTTCTGCACATGAACATGCTTCCGTTTAATATGACTACAACGTCTCAAAATGTAGTGTGAGAATTTGCTTACCAGGTATTACTGATAAGAACCGGTACTAATTAGGTTTTTGGCCCAATCATTTTACTCCAGAAAGCACAATAAATCAATTTTCTCGTTTAGACTGATTGCTATATCTCAGGAACAAACACAAGAATTCAAGTACAAATTAAAATGTAAAGGGTTATGTGTAAAACCTAGTACCGAAATCTGGTAAATGTTGACGTTAACCGATAAAAGTCAACATTAAGATACCAAAGATATCGGCGAAGTTCGAATATTTTCGGTGACTCATCAGTGAAAGTTGACATTTTCTAATTTTGGTCTTTCACGCTGTAACACGCATTATTTGAAACGAATTTACATTAGTTAATAAATAGAGCAGCATTTGATAGAGCAAAACTGCCCAATTAATATATTGCATGATATTGGTTGTATATTGATATTTTTTCCATAAACACTAATTCAATAGACTAAATCCCATTTCCGTCACGTTCCTTATCGATTCAATTGATTTGTTAAAACTGGATTGCCCATGGTGTTAATTGATAGCAACTGATCAATTGATATTTTGACGAAAAGCCACCGATGTCATCTTCTGAAGGAAAAAAATTCTTTTGAGGAGTTCACGTTTCCCTCCAGGATATTGGAAGAATCGCCCAGCTGTATAATCTCCCAAGTGAATGGAAATTCTGAATATATCCGCAATTCATCATCCCAGGCGTAACAGAAAATTGGAGCAATTAATTGGGACGTGCATCAAATTGTAATAGGAACTTTTTCTTCAAAAATGAACTTGATGGGGTAATGAACTCTTTTCGGAAGCCGGAACGGTTTTCTTCAAAGTATCTAAAAATATTTTTTTATTTTACAGAAGGTGTTTATCCAATAAATTATATACTCTAAATGATCTTAGTAAAAAAACATTTAAACGTTATACCTCATAAAAAATGTTATTTTGGAACGTGATGTCTGGATGAGCTGGATGAGAGTGGACGTGAGTTACTCTCTTATTTTTTTGAGCGGCTCTCTCCGTCTTCATTTCCTTTCATATATTTTCCGGATCAGCAGTAGCTTTCCTCTTCTATCAATATGCATGATGCAGGGGGGGGGGGGGGATTATGGCGCGAGTTGCGCCATCAAAATGAGAGGGGGGGGGGATGATTTCTTAAACTAATTGAAGAATTTATTTAAGTAATTTATTAATTTTACTCATTTTTTTAGAGTTTAAATTATTCATTAATTTATTTTCCATTTAAATTATTTCTTTTATTTCTTTATTAATATTATTTTATTTATTTATTTATTTTGTGTTTGTGTGTGTGCGTGTGTGCTTGGAATGTCTGGAAGGGAAAAAAGCGATTCTATTCTGCGCATAATTAGTATTTCAAAAAAAAATTATAATAGGTAAAAAATAATAGTTATAATTAAAAAAAATAATAAATAACAGTTAAAAAAATAAATTAAATAAAAAAGAGCGGTAAAAATAAAAAAAACAAAAGAGGGTTGTGAAATTTTTTTTTTGGGGGGGGGAGGGAGAATTTGCGCCATTGAGCTTGAGGGGCGCAGGCACCCCTGTATGCACGTAAAACTTTTTAACCAATGAAAGTTACTGCAGTATTCCTCTGCATTAGTGCTTTTAACAACGTTGTGTTTATGATGTCATTACAATGAAAAGTTATTGATTTTTAAGAGCTGTCATTTAATTTCATTTACAAAATTAAATGCATTAAATGAACAAAAGAGCAGATAATCCTCAAATTTACACATACTATAAAAAATGAATGTTATTTTTACAGTATAATGCAGCTAATTTTATAGTAATAAACTGTAAAAAATTGTCATTTTGCAGTAAGAAACTAAAATTTCCACTTTTACAGTACTAAACTGTAAAATTGTTGATTTTACAGTAATTAACTGCAAAACTGGTAATTTTAGTTTATTACCGTGCATTTTCGTTTTTAACTGGAACCTCTGCTGCTAGTATTAGTTTTATTTTATAGTATAATACAGCTAAATTTGACAACAATTAACCAAAATTTCTAACTTTATAGTATACTAGCGGTACCCGCACGGCTTTGCCCGTGGTATAAAATTAAAAGTGCATTTGTAAAATAATTGATATAGCAGAAAAAATGCTCTATTTTAGTTTTATTCAACTATAATTCCTTCAAAGTGATATAAAGATCTGATATGGACCCCACACTACTTAATTTTACGTGTAAATTTCTTAGTAGATGCCTTAAGTGCTAAAATAGTGCTTGGAGTGAGCAAGATAACAATTCAAACATTTGTATCCCTAGTTTGCTACGAAACAATGC
This sequence comes from Uloborus plumipes, assembly GCA_038373865.1. Lineage (NCBI taxonomy): Eukaryota > Metazoa > Arthropoda > Arachnida > Araneae > Uloboridae > Uloborus > Uloborus plumipes. The sequence continues at coordinate 85,748 of JAXGGA010003890.1, read as the reverse complement.
AAAAAAAATGTTTTACAATGATTAATCTCCTAAATATCGTCGATTTTAACATCATTCAGTGGATTTTTCGCAAAATATCGCCAACAGCGCCAAATTGAACCTAAATAAAAAAAAAAAATTTTTTTCGCCAATTTGGCGTCAAATACTTGGCGATCAAAAGCTTGGCGATATATCGCCAAGTGGTCGCGCCAATTCATATCACTTTTGTTAACCAATTCATATCACCTTGCATTGAAAACACTGATTTACCCGATAAATGGGGTAAAACACCCCCTTGGAACATTCGAATGCAACCCCAAGGGAGATGGACAAAAATAAGCCAAAAGAGAAAATAAGAACAATTTTGTTGATAACAGAAACCAACAGAAATCTTACCAAAGTTTAAAAGAAGAAGAAAGTTTTCTTTCCTAGCTTAAAAAACAAAACAATACATTTTCCGAAATGAAACACTTTAAAAAAACGATGCAATATCGCAATTGATACGATATTTCGTTAATCTGTGCTTTAGGTACCCTTTTCTCGCTAAGTGAACGATAGGCGCGCCAAGCGTGGTAACCCTAGCTATTTTGCGTAGTTGACTTTTTGAAAACGCGCCAATCAGGGTCCCAAAGCATCTTCATCGGGAAAAAGACAGGGTTGCCAGAGAATTGGAGCAAAAAAATACTACAAAATACTACTGTTTCCAAACGTTGTCAAAATCAATGTTGCTGAAATGCGAAATCTATGAAAATGAAAAAAAAAAAAAAAATCCGCCAAATCTTTTAATTAAGTCATTAGTATATTGGAAACAGGGTTGCCAGAAAAATACTACGCTCCTTATTTGGGCCGAAAAAATACTACCATAGTATTAAAAATACTACGTCTGGCAAACCTGGAAAAAGAACGAAACAAAAACAAGTATGAACACGTAACCATGGTAACATGAAAAGTTGATTTCCGTTGATAAAATAATTCATTTCATCTCTATTTTCAAACAAATTTCTCGGCTCAACCATTTTAGAATCGTTTGGCTTGCTTTACTGAAGGTAAGCCTTGAATTTCGGGATTCTAAAAACAATTGTTACAGCTCTCCTGATGATCGTAGAAACTTCGAAAAAGCTTCATTTTGTGCAGAAAATTTCAAGCTTTCGAATGACATAAGACTTGAAAATGTGTGTGAAATATTTCTTCCCTATTTTATCGAATTTCCGCTAAGAATTCGAATAGAAAAAGAACGAAATGGAATTTTCGAAAAATCGCTTCGAGGTGCAAAACTACATGCTACAAACTAATTTTGTGCCAAGTGGCATGAAAATCGACCGAACGGTTTTGGCGCTACGCGCGTAACAGACAGACAGACAGAACCACCTTCAGCTTTATTATTAGTAGAGATAGAGAAGAGATAGAGAAAATGACTAGATTTACAGTTTATTACTGTGCATTTTACAGTTTTAAATTGGAACCTCGGCTGTCAGTATTATACTGTAAAAACGACAGCTCCTTTTTTGCAATGCACAATCTGTCATTTACGCTCTAAAGTTAGAAGAACCGTGAAATTTACTTTTCCCTCCTCCTTGTTTTCTTTCTTTTTTCTTTTTTTAATGAAAGGGCTTTAATCTTGAAAACTCACGCATTAAACACATCATTGTAAAAGAAAATTTAATTTGACATCTTAAGCTGAAGTCCATTAGATTTATGGTTGTAGGGGAATGTGGGGTAAAATGAAATAGCGGGGCAAAGTGAAATGGTAAAATATTTTCACAGTTTGCAGCGCCACATATCTAGCAATATTTTAACTAAGTTCCTAGACATATAGTTGATTCCTGTCAAAAAATAAGTAACTCCAAAGATCAACGAAAAAAATTATACAAGCCATTTTCAAAATTTGATACCTTTTTGTAATATTCGTAGTTTTTCAAAAATATTTCTTGTTATTATAAAAGGATAAAATTTTTGTAATTATCATTTAAATTATTAATTGAGATCTACTGATGTCCAGTGCAGTCCTAATTTAGTTTATATTAGGCATTTTTTTGATTTTAAATGTTCAATGTAATTTGTCAAGTGCACGCGGGGCAAAGTGGATGGGGCAAAGTGAAATAGTTCATTTCGTTTACTTATTCATTCATTTAGTAAATCAAGTACGTATATCTTCATTTATTATTTTATTTACATTCTTTTACTTAATTATTTACTTATTTACTCATTCATTAACTCATTTTCTTATTCATTCTCTATTTTATTCACTCATTTATTTTTTCTCACATATTAATTAATTTATTTATTTACTTATTCGTTTATTTTTCATTAATAATTATTTTTTCGTTTATTTACGCATTCATTTGATGAAAATTACTGTTAATCGTCGAATAGAAAATTTTTCATAACAAAAATATTTTGTTTTTCACTTTGCCCCATGATTTTTTGAGGTGAAAATTTTCCACATTTTTTTGAAAGTACAAAATAACTGCCAAAGATGAAAAATAATATTTCAACGAAAGTTGTATTGCAAAATACATTATTCCTTCTTTATGTACAATAATTTTTAGAACAAAATTCCCATTTGTTCCTTTTGAAGCAGGTAAGTAAACTTAACTATTTCACTTTGCCCCACATTCCCCTACTTCGCGTTTTCACACCAGACCTGGGCTCGCTTCCCAGTGTAGGAACAATCGACTTAACCTTTCATCTCTTCAGTGGGTCTGATTAACAAGCGTGCTTGGAAACCAAACACTGGGGGTTCCGTGTCTGGCTGACCCCCTAATTAAAACCCGCTGCCGCATTTGAGAGCCCTCAGTCACGAAAACTAAGAGGGGAACAGTGAACCTTGTCAGAGAGCTGGTGACGAATCTCGGGAAAGCATTTTGGGCAAATTGATCCTGGAAAAACTGTACGATATGACTGTTGACTCCGGAGCCGAGAATCTGTTAGGCCGTTTGCGGTTATTTTGCTACTGCGCATCTAGTTACGTTGCAAAAGGTCAATAAAAAAATCTGCCCTTTAAGCACCTTAGAATTATCTTAGTTTCTGATTTTGGATGTTGCAGAATACAGAAATAAAAGTTCTATACTGTTTGGACCGCTATAAAATACTCCCAGACTGCCCCAAACTTTAAAAAAAAAAGAAAGAAAAAGAAAACAATAAAAAATTCCATCCTTTTAACATCTCATAATTGTTTTAGTTTCCTAGTTCAGCTCTAACAAAATAAAGAAACAGTACTCCTAGTCAGTTTAGACTGAAATAATGGGCTAACGTGGCTAAAGAATGAGTTATTCATTGACTTTCCGTAAATTTGGACCGTCTAGGAACATCTTATAATCATCCAAACAGTATAGATTTACTATTTTTTTTAATTCTGTAAGAGCTAAAATAAGACCCTAAAATAATTCCAACGAGTCTAAAGGATGGGTCTTTTAACTAACTTTTTGCAAATGCCCCTATAGTTGTGAAAAATGTAATCTGGCAGAATTTTAAAGATTACGCAGATTCTAATCAAAGCATTATACTGCTACAGGTTAGATTTGTCTCATGTATAACGCAGCTCATTTGCCAATTAACCACAAAAAAAAAAAAAAAAGTGAGATAGTTTTGACTCCTGATTCACCAACATTCAAATTGCTCAATTTTGTCTGCTTCAATTAGCGTAAGGGGTCTCAGTGGCCGAGAGGTCTAAGGCTTGTAGCCAATAACTCTGAGACGGTGGGTTCGACTCCCACCCTCGCTCCGGATGTACTTTCCTTGCTTTGTGATGTAACTCTTTCATACATTGTCTGTACAAGATATATGTAATAAAAACCATGTGTAATGGAGGCAAGACACTAGATTGTAGTCCTCATCAAAAAAACCTGGGCATATAGCCTCAAACGAAACAAACGAAACGAAATTAGCGTAAAACACTTTCCCCAAAGCTCTTGGGCCGTGTGCTATTGCGCTATCGAGTTAAGTTTTTATGATACCTTAAAAATTAAACTTGAGCATCATCAATTCATTTAATAATTTGGTGGTTCACAAATAAAAATTCAACAAACAGTTTCCCCAAAAATAGAGTCAGACGTTAAAACGTTCAACGCAATCTAGTTATGTCATTGTAACATCAATATAGGTAGAGTCTTTTTACAAAAAACCCAGATAACTCTTACCTGCATATCATGTTGGTGTGAGCTCTGGTTTGGCATGGCTTAATCTGCAGGGCACACGCGATGGCCTTCCATGTGTCTGGTGAGCACTGGGCGATATCCAGTACGGGGATGTCCACGCTGGGCATGCGGATGATGCCCTGGTGCCAAAGGTCAACATCGTGCCTGGCTGCCTGGTCCGTGCGGGCGTTGCAGTTGCGGAACAATTCGGTAGGGCGGTGGTTGAAGTTGGTGCAGTAGCTGAGACCTTCGCAGCCCAGCTCGCAAGGCTCCTCCACTAGAAAGAGTCAAACCTACATTAAGTACTTTTTCACTATATATATATACAGGGTGTCCACTCCAATCGTGGACCAATAGCTAATTTCTAAACCGTTAGAGATACGCATATAGTTCATTTAGGAAAAAATCTCCAAATTAGGAAAGGAATTTTGGGTATATTCAATATTTTTCAAAAAATCAAATTTTGAAAGAGTTACGAAATTTAAATTTTTATACAGCCCCCCAGTCCTATCAATCATATTTAGTAAAACATTCTTGACACTGTAACGTTTAAAACTAAAAAAAAATCACTCTTCTACGACAAAAATTGACCGAGTTATGACGTTTTGAAAAATCAAGATTTTGAAAGATTTCGCATACGGTCCCTTAAGCGATCTAGCCCGGGAGCTAACTGTTGGAAAACTGCAAATCGTGATAAGAAGGTGCCACTTGGTAGGAATGTTGTTTATGGCTATACAATGAAATTGAGACCCAGAGGCACTTTCAAAAACCGTTTTAATCCAAGATGGCGGCGTTTTTCAAAATGGCGGCCTATGCTACTGCTTTCGCAATATAAATCATAAAGAAGAGGTTTTTATATCAAATTATATGTTTTTCAGGTCAAGGATTTCATTTTATATGTTGAAAAAAAGCTAAATGTTCATTTTGGTGTTTTTTTTTTTTTTTTTTTTTTTTTTTTTTTTTTTTTTTTTTTTTTTGCCCCTTTAACTTTATTATATTACATACAAAAGAGATTACATGCTTTTTAAAGTACCAATGAGAAAATGAAAATATGTACAAAAATATTAGTAATATGTCGTTAGTCAAACACTGTTTCATTGTTCGCATTCATTTTTGCATTTGCATAATTGTGTGCAGGATAGACCAACACTTCTGCAACTGCACTTGTTTTTACAGATTTTGCACGTGCACTTTACTAGCTCAGTGCATGAATCAAAAATTTCAGGCAATTCCGACCATTTTAGTTGCCAAGATATATTATCCAAATGCCTTCCCCATTCACTTGGAGATGGTGCACATATCATATGTTTGTTAGCTTGTCCCCAAATGTGTCCAGCCTGGAAAGCACTGCGTAATAGTTGTTGTTCTAAGGCACCCTTTGTTGGTGGCAATTTTTCAAGGGGCCGATTTTTTGTCATGAACAACTCTTTCCTTGCATCATTTACAGTTACACTGTTACTAGTTGAACAGTACAGTAGGACTACGTACCTTTCAAAAAGGTCAAAAATTTCTCTCGGTATAGAACTTTGAGGCTGCGAGATAAATAAGAACGCTGAAGTGACTTCTTTGAATATCATCCATGCCTTCCAAGTTGATTTTTTGGACTTCCCTGTGAAGCTAGGAGTGCTATCACATCCTGTAAAGGCATGAAATCCTGGTAAAGCCAGAGCCTTTTCCTCTCCAATAGCTTCATATATGGAATGAACCGGGATAAATCTGTAGTTCTTTCCTGTTCCAAAAGCAATCCAAAGGTTATCCAGACCTATTGTTGACAACGAAAAAAAGAAAGCTATTGCTAAAACCAAGACATCTGTATCAACAGTGCGAATGACGATATTCCTGAAACCCTTTTCAACCATGTCTTGAAGATGCAGTATAATTCTTGAGTCTGCTTCCTCATGGCCAGGGCAAGTAATACCAATGAGGGAAGTTTGTGCAGCACAATTTCCTTTAACTTCTTCTCCTAAAGTCGTTACAACTTGCACATGTGCTATGGTACTTATAGCTAACCTACCTAACAAAGCAAAGAGCTCTTCTTTGTTATTCGAATTTCTTAAAAAACCTTGCCAATTTTTAGGCATAGTACCATGCGAAAGCACTTGTCTTCTTATTCCGGCTCCCCTATTTTCCCTAGTCTGACCTTTAATGGTTGGTGTAACATATCTATCCCATACAAAATCAATTCTTTGACATTTTAAAGTTTCAATATCTTTACAAACGTAAGGTTTAAATATGTTTTCATAGTAATCAATGAATGTTTTTGAGGTTTGAGGCCTCAAAATATGAGTTAGAACTGCACCATCGTAAATTACAGCGTCACAAATTCCTAAGAAGGTAGGGTTATTTGTTTTGATAGTATCTTCTAAAATGTGTGCCAAGTCAGCTTTATTACTTGATCGAAATCTACCATCACTAGAAAATGCAGGTGGAAATGGTTGATTTTCATGTTTGAAAAAATTTGACATATCCAACTGCCGATTTTGTGAAACAATAAAGAGCCTGGAAAACAGCTGGACGTCTGCTTTTAATATTTTTAGTTCATTATCTATCTTACTCAATTTTTTCTCAGGACTACTGAACAAAGGAACGTTGTTCCTTTTCAAAGGTTGAAATATTGTAGCCGAGTTTTTCAAAAGTCTTTCTTCGATGAAATTATGAAATAGTTGGATGCCAGTGGACTCGGCTGAATAAACTGTGGCATTGACATCACTGTGCACAATAACCCTGCTATCGATTACGATAAGGTCCTGGTCATTTTCCAAAAATGGATTTCCAAACTCTTTCAAAGTGCTATAAAGAGCTCGAACCTTAGTAATAAATTTAACTTGATATGAGTGGTACTGCTCATGATGAAGTCGACTGTTTTTTTCAGGTTTTTGCTCAATACCATACTCAAACTCTTCTATTAATCGGCTTATTTCTGGTCCAGAGACCATCCAACGTCTAAGTGCCGATGGATCCTGTGTCAATCCTATTGCACCGCCATCCCCTTTCACTATTGCATTGTTTTGTTCGTGTGCTTGATCTATACTGATTGCTGAAAATAATCTATTAGATTTTCTTATCACAAACTGTCCAGAAATAAATGATTGATGTAGCTCTGGTAATTCAATCTCTGCATCAAAGGTCTTTTAGATGAATTGACAACCAACGTGCATAATGATGATGATCAAGCAAAAAAAACCAAGGAATCATTTTTTTTAAGCACTGACGGAACAAAATGTAGTTTCCATCTCTGATTGAGCGAACAAAAAGGAGTAACAGGATTTCCATGTCAAGACAAGTTAGCCAATACTTAAACATTACACTCTCTTCAGCTCTTTCTTCACACCATGGCTGAAACTCAAGCTCGGAATCTGTTTCTTCATAAGCATCATGAAGTAAATGATACAAGGCAGCAGCAGTTACTTGATGAATTGCTCTAGCTTTTTTAATGTGCTTAACTTTCAAAAAACTTTCTGCAACTGTTGATGTTGCAATATTAGCAAGAGTAATTGCACCAGTCCATCCACTTCCTGACATCCATTGACCCAGCACTTTGAGAAAAGCTTGTTCAATATGTAATGCACCGAACATAATGAAAAATTTCTTTTCACCATATACTTCTGGATTATTCCACTGAATTAATTTTGCTTGGGCAAACAATGGTTGATCCAATGCCATGACAGGAATTTGATTTCCATTAAGAAATTGTGAAACTTGCTTAAGTATATTCATCGCATGCTGAATCATAGCTATAGATAACGAATCTTCATAAAATAGTGGTAAAAGTGTAGAAATTCCAGGCACGAAATTAGTTGGAGTTGTCTTACTAGATGCATGGTAGGCAGCCCATGAAACATCGAGTCCAATATCGGTATCACTACTGATTACATGTTTCAGCCATGTGGTCTCTTCTTTCTTGCTATCTATAGCAGTGGTTGACAGCATAAGTTTTGATGTAGCATCGGAACAAATTGCAATATCGGGTTCTTTTGAAGAAAGGAAGGCTGGTCTCACGACAGCAAACTCTTCTGGAAGACTCGGCACATTTCGTTTTTTCAAGGTAGTGTTTACGTTATAGTGCATATTTTGAGTAGGCCTTTCTATTCCTAAATTATCGGGCGTAGGATTTTGAAATATGGATATACTTGTCCCATGGAAAGAACCTTCAGAGGTTGAACTAGTTGGGTTGTGGTCTATGTTGTCGTAAGCCCCTATTGTAAATAATCCTTCTCGTAATTTCGATGGGCATAAAACTTTTTCTTTTTGAAACTTAGCGTTAACAAGTTCACACATCGCTGTTGAAAGTTGAAGAACACGCGTATATGAGATAGAAATCCCAAGTGAATGCATGTTTTCTACTATTTCCTTTTTTCGAGTTTTCCCAAAAATTGAGAGACCCATATAAACTGCTAGCGGGGTTTCTCTTTCAGGTTGATGTCGTTGTGCAATGTTACCAGCTGACTTTCGGGACAACATGTTAAAGCAAATCAATTGTGATATAGTGAGAGAAGATTGGCTTATAACTTCATTTGCTTCAATATTGGCTCCATATAACAACATATTCACTACAGCAAGAAGTGACTTGGGGACGGATTTGTGTTGGGTCTCATAATCTAAATTACCATTAAATGTGTTTTTATGTTGAAGCACCTCTTTTCTGACAAATTTTGCCACACGCAGTAAAGCAAGGCCATCTTCGTCTTGATCATCTTCACAAGCTTGCAACATGGCTTTACCAGCAGCTTTGTCATATGCCAAAAAATACTCTCTACCGGACATGGTTGCCGTCATATGCGGGAAGTGTGTTAGAATTCGCTGTCGTAATCTTGATGTGTGTACGTCAGACATTTGTAGTTCATCTGTTCCCATTAGTTGAGTTAGTCGTATATGGTACATTTTTGTCAGAACACTCATCTTGAACACCGGGTTTATTTCCTTTGCATCCTTTAAACATTTTTCAATGAAATTTACTAATTCTGCAAAAACCACTCCCTCACATACATCAACATCCCTACTTGTTTGTTTTGTACTATCCCGAGATCTGTTGTACAATCCTGCTAAACATTTTGCGTGATATTTTGCATCCTGAGCAATCATGTCCCCACCGCTTAGTTTTGATAGTAGAAAGTTATTTCCTTGTTCATGGGCACACTTCCTCACCTTCTGGTCTACATCAAATGTAGTCACATTGAATAACTGATCCTTGTAGGTTTCAGTACCATCACAAAAAAAGCACACCTCTTTAGAAGTAGATGATCTTTACTTACGTTCAAGCAAAGAGGCCATTGAATCTTCTTTTTCACTTTCGGAGCGTTTGCGCTTGCTTGCTCTTTCAAACATGGTACAGTTGTATTTCAATTCACATTTCTTGTGCCATTTAGCTTCTCGTCGTAAAAATGTTCTTTCCATTCCACTATGATCTTCATCAAACAACTTTAGATCGATAGTATTGGGTAGAGCATTTATACCATCAAATTTCTGCAAATTTTTCACTAGTGATGCATAACCAATGTTGCGGGCACTTTCGTTGGAATTATTCGCAGGACAAACCAAACTATCAGCATTTCTCTTTTGGCACAATATACAAATGGTCCAATCAATAATTTTCGGTCTATCGTTACCCAAATCACTGTGAGGGACTAAACGTAATTGCTTTGCTATTTTTAGAATTTTATCTTCATTGCTTCAGATTCAAAAGTACAAAGAGAGTTTAAAATTAGTGGCACATTATAATATGTACATCAATGTTTTTTAGAAAGGTGCACTTACTTGAAACTTTTGACATTTAGAAGAATTTATTATACTGTAAAAAATAGCCACTCGCACAAATTACTAAAAACGAATACTTCAATGCTCACTTGAGAAGTATAAACACGAAGCGTTAGTCCTTATTAGCGTAGATTTTAGAAAATTCTGACCTTGTGGGTGGCGCCTCTGTTGATATAATACATACCAGCAAATGATACCTGGATTTTGCAAATTGTAGTACCTCCTCTCTCCACACACACACCCGTTGAAGTGGCTCCAGTAATGTAATTTCGAGTCGGAATCTTTTTCTCTCTTCCAATTTTTATTTCTAGAGAATGCACTGCTTTTATTTGGTGGAGGGTAGTCACTTATATGGGTCAAATGTGGGATTTCCAGCAGTATATGTGTTGAGAAATGAAGTGAAGATTTACCGCCGACAGGCGGCGGAGTTGTGACTTCAGCCCGTGTGCCTGCGCAGTGACGAGAGACAGAACACGAATTGTTTTGAATTAGCGAGGATGTTCAAGTAATCTGTGGCCGCATCTGGTAGATGCAGGCCCATTGAAAGAAATTGAATCGCAACAATATGTACAAAAAAAAATCTAGTTTTATTGTAAAATTTAAATTATTTTAAAAACTCAATTTTGTCGGATTTCGGTGCTTTCTGAGTGTTTAAAAATCGGCTGACATTTAAATAAATGTCGTTTATGGTCTTATATTGGTTCTGACTCTTTTTTCAATATAAAAAACAAAATCCTTGACCTGAAAAACCATAAAATCGATATAAAAACCTCTTTCGGCCGCCATTTTGAAAAACGCCGCCATCTTGGATTAAAACGGTTTTTGAAAGTGCCTCTGGGTCTCAATTTCATTGTATAGCCATAAACAACATTCCTACCAAGTGGCACCTTCTTATCACGATTTGCAGTTTTCGGTCGATTTTTGACAGTTAGCCACCGGACTAATCGCTCGATGACGCCATGAAATAATGCAAAATCTTGATTTTTCAAAACGTCATAACTCGGTCAATTTTTGTGGTAGAGGAGTGATTTTTTTTTTTGTTTTAAACGTTACAGTGTCAAGAATGTTTTACTAAATATGATTGATAGGACTGGGGGGCTGTATAAAAATTTAAATTTCGTAACTCTTTCAAAATTTGATTTTTTGAAAAACATTGAATAGACCCAAAATTCCTTTCATAATTTGGAGATTTTTTCCTAAATATACTATATGCGTATCTGTAACGGTTTAGAAATTAGCTATTGGTCCACGATTGGAGTGGACACCCTGTATATATATATTGATAAGCATAGTAAATGGTCTTTCCTATTTTTCTGAGCAGGAAGTAAAGAGTGGGGAAGTCTTATTGTATATTTGGGATTTAAATGCCCCGGGTTCAATCCTCGCCACTACGGAGTACATAAGGGATTAATTCATTGCAAAAATAACGAAAGTTTTTCTTCTGTTTCAGTAGTTTTAGCAAAACAGAAACTACGACTTTGAAGACTATGCTTGTAATGCTCTCAGAAAATCCATTACTGCTAGAATTTAGTGGCTAGCTTCGTACAGTTTTATTTTCGTTTTGAAGCAAGACTAACTACATTGAGTTTGAAAATACTACCAGTGGGTTCATATCTTGATGTAGTTAGGGCAGCCGAATGCCAATTCGGGCACGTTGTTATTTGGGTCGTTGAGCCTCTCTCCCCTTTAAAACTTCGACTAAACAACTTCAAACTTATACTACTCCAATAGCCTTAGCCCCCTAGTTTCTGACTAGGTTGACATGGCCTGTTGTTGGTCCTGAATGTAGTCATGTAGTCAAGAAATCTTGTGGGGTTATGTCTTCAAAGAAAACTATTGCAAGAAGATCCAACTCAATTACTGTAGACTGTTTTTTCTTTAAAACTCCCAAAACAGAATGAAACGAATTCAGATTAATGATAATCTGTTTTCCAAAAACATAGTCCCGGTCTTTTTCACCTATCGAATTATCAGTCAAATTCTGAGTACACAGAAGAAACTAAAGCAAATAAATAAATAAATTAGTAGTTAAAGTAAAATAAAAAAGAAATCATAGAATTGCCAATGAATTACTTACCTTCAGCTAAACACCTCAACATGCTTGACTCGGCTAACTGATATTGACATTGGCGATCGAATTCTCCCCAAGTCAGTTCCCATTCATTGCTATATGTCTGTAAATAAAACAAAGCAAATAACGTAATTTGTATAAAACATAAATAACTGAATATGTATTTCTAAAATAGTAAACATCTGAAACTGAAATGTTTCATAACAACTATTCTCATATAATTTTTATTTTTGTATAAACTCTTGACTTTATATCGAATTCTTGGAGAAAAGGCTTTTTTCTCCTTTTCTGTTTTGGAAGAATGTCAGTTTCTGAGAAAGGCATCTTTTATCTTTCCCCATTCGATGTGGAGCTGTTTCTTACTTACCCAGGTAGCACAAATAACCTTTAAACGTTTTATAAACGTTTTTAAGCGGTTGTTACAACGTTAATAACCATTTTACAACCTTTAGAAAACGAAGTGTGCTACTTGGGTACGGACTTTTCGATGGTGTGCTAAAATATTTTTAGCTACATGTGGAATTTTACTCTACTTCTCTTCACGTTTTCGTTGCAGCTCGGTTACGTCTATTTCCATAGCGATGAGTCCAAAATAAAGGCGATACTGCAATCTCTGGATGATGAAATTGAGCCACTCGCTAATTGTTTGCAACTTTAAACTATATCCCCCCCCCATCGGTGTTTTCTGAGCATTGTTTGCCAAATGTACTATTTTGAAGTCTTCTTGGAATCTTTGTTAATGTTTATTTTCAAATCAAAAACATAGAGGCTGTACGGATTGCTAACTTTACTAGACACCGGAGGCATTTTGCATTGCTTTTAACTACACAAATACACGAAATAGAATAACGGTTTACGAAATATCTTAGCAAAAAAATGCAAAGAAATGCATTGTGTATATTTATGACAAATTATTTTCAAATATGATTGATTTTAGTGAAATCTTGATTTTTTTTCCTAATTAGTTTTGCCACGAGTTTAAAACAGTTCTTTAAAATGTATTTCAGTTTCAATTGAATTCTCCCGGTTTTTACAAGGGAAATCTGAGTCAAGCATTTAGCTTTTATTCCCTCAGTGAGAAAATAAAATGAGTACCAAGCGTGCTTGGGTACTAAACATTGGTGGTTCTGCTCTCTACTGATACTTAATCGGAACGTTTGTTTCGCATTCCAGAGTCCTCAGTCACGAAAACTGAGATGGTAGATCTTGGCCCTTATGGACTGCAGCACCACTTAGCTTAAATTAATTTTCGTTATTAATTGCCACGTTCAGAGCTTAAGTGCATAAGTCCACGGACGATTTGATTCGCTTCAGCTCTTAATATATCATCAAACACTAAGCTGAGCTCGGATTACATTTACACGTTCTGAGCTAAAGTGAATCCAATCATATTTCGACTTGATCCATTTTAGCTCTGAATGCCCGAATTATGCTGCGAGTTTTCTGAATAGGTTACTGGGTTTAAAACAGTTCTTTAAAATGTATATTAGTTATAACCGAGCTTTAATCTTTTAGAAAAGGGAGTCAGTCATCTTCAACGTCAAATATGTTCAATGCCTTTGAATAGCTTCTTCAACTTAAAATGTGCTCCAATTCCTATGAATATTCTAATAAAGATGGTAATTTCTTTTCACGGTTTACGCTTCCAGTACAAGATCAAATGTTGCATTCATTTTTGGAAGATGAAGTCATAAATGTACTATTTTAAGTGCTGGTCAAAAGAAAATGCTTCTTTGCGGCAAGGTTTGTTATGCAAACTCTGCTTGTTCCACTCGATGTAAAGGGGCGGAGCCAGGTGGGGTTTTGTTTTAACCGCCCCGGAGAAGGCGTATATTTTATACTCTTGATGCATGTATATTGTATACAAGTATGTTACCGTGAAGGACCGAAATAGGAGAATGTCAACTTAGTAACATCTATATGTATATAGGGACCGATCACTGAATGAACACTTCCAGTGAATGAAGACCTCATATTTTTTGTGAAAAAATAAAATTTTAAATATTTTTCTTGAATTAATAGATAGCTGTCACTTCCTTCTACACATTTCCAAAACGAAAATGGTTAGAAAATGTTGCGTTTGTCTTTTGCTTGGGGTGTTCATTTACAGGGTTTGGGCATTTTTTCTTCTTTCAAACCCCCCCAAAAGCCTGAGCCAGAACAGTAAAAATTCACGCAATATTTTAAAAAATGATTCCTTTTTTTACCTAAAGTGTTTTTACAGTCATGTGACAAATACCACAATTGGATGGCATTATGGCAAAAAGGAGTTAACCCACAAAAACCTGATTTTGAAATAATGGGCTTTAAAGTCAACAAACTCTGGCAAAAATCATGAGCTCTATATACACTGAAGTGACAAAAGTCATGGGATAGCAATATGCAAATTTTCAGATGGCAGTAGCATCGCATAGAACAGGTATAAATGCGCAGTGCTTTTACAGAGCTTTCATTTCTGTTCAAGTTATTCATGTGAAGAGGTTTTAACGTGATGATGACCACACGACGTGAATTAACAGACTTTGAACGCGGAATGTTAGTTGGAGCTAGACGCATGGGTCATGCCATTTCGGAAATCGTTAGAGAATTCAACATTCCCAGATCCACTGTGTCAAGAGTGTGCCGACAGTATGAAATTTCAGGCATAACATCCCACCATGGACAGCGCAGTGGTCGACCGCCTGCACTTAAAGATCGAGACCGGCGACGTCTGCAAAGAGTCGTAAATTCTAACAGACAAGCAACACTGCGTCAAATCACCGTAGAAATCAATGTGGGACGTACAATGGACGTGTCTGCTAGAACTGTGCGGAGAAATTTGGATTTCTTGGGCTATTCCAGCAGAAGACCGACTCGAGTGCCTTTACTGACAGAACGACATCGCTTGCAGCGACTCTCGTGGGCACGTGAGCATATCGGTTGGTCCCTAGATGAATGGAAAACCGTGGCCTGGTCCGATGAGTCACGATTTCAGCTGGTAAGAGCCGATGGTAGGGTTCGAGTGTGGCGCAGACCCCACGAAGCCATGGACCCAAACTGTCAGCAAGGCACTGTTCAAGCTGGTGGTGGCTCCGTAATGGTGTGGGCTGTTTTTTCATGGCATGGACTTGGTCCTCTAGTGCGACTGGACCGAACATTGACTGGAAATGCTTATGTGCAGCTACTTGGAGATCACTTGCAGCCATTCATGGACTTCATGTACCCAAACAACGATGGGATTTTTATGGATGACAATGCGCCATGTCACCGGGCCACAACTGTTCGCAATTGGTTTGAAGAAAATTCTGGACAATTCCAACGAATGATTTGGCCACCTAGATCGCCCGACATGAATCCCATTGAGCATTTATGGGACACCATCGAGAGGTCTGTTCGTGCCCAAAATCCTGCCCCATCAACGCTTTCACAATTATGGACGTCTATCGAGACAGCATGGCTCAATATTCCTGCAGAAGACTTCCAACGACTTGTTGAGTCCATGCCACGTCGAGTTGTTGCACTTCGCCGGGCAAAAGGAGGGCCGACACGATATTAAGAGGTATCCCATGACTTTTGTCACTTCAGTGTAAATATACCAATGATATGTTACCATAAAACGCTGATAGGGCTTAAATCATTGTTGCTTAATATAGAAAGCAACATATTTTACCATCAGAGTTGGATAACTCATTTTTTTATGTTTTGTGGGTTAACTCCTTTTTGCATAATGCCATCCAGTTGTTTACCATGCTATGAATTTTCGAAAGCGAAATTTTGCTTAAGTGTTCATTCACTGGTCGGTATACCCTATTCCTTTCATGCTAACATAGTGGATCTATTGAAGTTGCCTTGTATCAATGCAGCTATGTAGTCATTTCTGATATGTTAATTTATATACATGGAAGAACTGTATAACAGCTCAGCAGAAAGTTCTAGCTTGTTTAGTCCACCATTGATGCCCTGAACTTAATTTTTTGGGATGGTGAAAATTTTCAATTTACAGAATGAAGTTCCGAATTTTACGAAGCTATAAACTACGAGCATACACAGAATTAGGTATATCTAAGGAGAATATATATTAAGCAACATTTAAAAATGTGCAATATTGCAATTCTCTCTGAATATTGGCTCGAAATCGTCAGACAAAATTTCCTGAACAAGGAAATTTTTACGGATCTATCTGTTTCCCCCAGTGATCGTGTCCCCCCATGTCCCCAGCAGTTATTGTCGCAGTTAAATGCTGATTCTGGTTCATTTGCTTTTTATTCAAAATCTACTCAAGATTTGAACTTTACAAGCCAATTACTCAAAACTTGAGAAGCGCCACATACACCCCTTTTGCATTAAATTTTATTCACTATGAATCTTATAAATTTAGTCATTGAAATTTTAAGCCTATCTCACGAATTATGAAATTTTATAAAAGCTCAGGAAATACAACATGCGACAGTTAAATTCACCTACTTGGATGCAAAGTCTTTGGCAGGTAAGAGTGGCCGCTCTGAAGCAGCACTGGAGTTTGGCGCTGTCCATCCCCAAATTGTCTACCGGTGAGACATCTTTCGGCTCAGGTTTTACTGAATCTGCGTTCGTTAGAAAACATTGCCACAGTTTGTCCTGTCAAAGAGATACAAAAGAAAAGGTTGATGTAATGAAGTTAACATCTACAGCAAAGGAAAGGGATGTACATTCAGATCAGCGGTTCTTTACCTAGGGAGGCAGTCCCTCCCTCTGGAGGTGTAGAAGGATTTCAAGAGGGGTGTAAATGTACAAAGAAAATGAAGTAAAAAAGCAAAACTATAATTTACTGAACTTCGTGTTCACGTGCAAATATTTTCACCATTATCGCTTTTTTAGAGATTTTTAGTGAAGATTTTATGTACTTACGCCTATAAATCTGGATTTTCAGCCCTTACATACATAAAGTCAAAACACTGCACAAAGCTGGACATTGAAAGGGACCTGAGGTTCGTTTTGTCGTATTCATAACGAGCATTCAAAAACTTATCACGGGCAAACCGTGACAGTCCCCCATTAATGTTCTGAGAGTATTGGTAGTGCATGCCAACCAACTAAAAACTAAAATTCATTTGTTTTTAGCTTCTTTGAGATTTTTTGAAGTCTTATTTTCTAATAATAATGTGTTCAAAATAAAGTTAAGTGCAGTAATGTCAATTTCTCTGTATGACATTACAAACTTATACTTTTATTTAAGAACCAGCTTTAGCTGTTCTAACCAGCTGTAGTTTCAAATTGCAATTGTGCTGGGTGTGGGGGTTGGGGGAGACTATACATCAGTTTTCAAAGGAAGCACAGAGCCAGAAAGGTTGAGAACTACTTAGATCAAAGAGAGATTATTAGATAAAAGAGTCGAATATGAAAATGTGTCACACGAACGTAATGTATTAACATATTGATAAAAGATGGCTGCGTTGTAGTTTCGGCTAATTATTACTTCTAGAAAAGTTCTTTTCGTTGATGATGCTCAGTTCTATAATCGGTAGTGCTAAATTTTCTAGTTAAAATTTAGATACTTTCAATATATTTCCAAAACATTCAAAACTAAAATTTATTAAGTTCATTACCAAAACAATTTTAAAATATGCTTTTACTCGTAAATATTCATGCTTTAGCTATAACGCTTAAATTATACATCATTTAATTTTGGAACAACGTAGAGTGTACGTACATGAGGCATAGGTAAACCGCAGCCGCCGTCAATTAAATTGTCAACAATTTCTTGTCCGATCGTCTGCGTCCTGAGAATATTTCGACATGCTAAACGACAATCTACGTTCGATGATTTATCACAGCAATGAAGATCTGCAATGGAAACAAATGTGAAATTGGAAAAGCATATACATGAAACAAATTAAGCATTTTTATTTTAATCCTGTCTATAATTGAGGAAAGATAAAGCATTGTGAAGACTATACAAAGAGCTTCATCACGTCTTTATGTTCGCTGCCATGTTAAATTTGTCTCAACAAGGGCTTAATTTGCATGAGAGCTCACGACAGCTCAGCTAATGCACTTTTAAATTTTGTGTGATATTTGTACGTATTATAGGAAATTCTGAGTAATAACGTAATAAAATGAGTTTCAACGACGAGATTCATTAGAAATTAAATTCTGGCCACAACAACAGTGTTAGAAATTTGAAACAGTATACCACTCCTTGCACGAGGTCTCAATACCAATCCCTGGGCTCCCTTGCCAGACTAAATAACGGGCCCCATTCAGAGCCCGCCCCTCCTTCGATTTATTAAAATTTGGAAAGATATTTTGCACTTTTAATTTTTTTCGCTGAATTCAAAACTATGCTTCATATAAGCTAATGAAGATGGTGATAAGCCTTATCTTTACAGTTAGTAGGATATTTTAGGTATCCGAAGCATCCTCTTAACTTCTAACTATGCAAAAGGTTCTTAGTCTTTTATAAACGACAGAACGTTATTTTCTATGCATTAATGGAAGTACCACAAAAAAAAAAAAAAAAAAAAAAAGGTTTTTCTCAAAAATGAATAAAACGAACAAAAGTTAACCATTATTTGATTCGCTTCGAGAAAGAGGGACCGATGCTTCTGTAAGCCAACAAAAGTTTTTTTTCTTCGTTAAATGCATCCTTTGAGTGCAGTTGTACGTGAGATAAATAACAATATAAATGCAATCGAAGCGAATAATTGACTGCAAAAAAGCCATTAAAAACATCAATCTAATTAAGAATGAACAAAGCAAACAATATGTTTGCGTTTCTTATATGCTCACAGAATATCAAATGTGCTTTCTAAAAATAAGCACTGAATAGTATATAATATACCATGTATAAAATGATAGCTATATTTTATTCGGCGAAGCTACAAAGGAAATAAATGTACCTATTCAAATAACCACGTGCAGAGATGCCTAATTGTTTATAACTGATATTGCCGGCCCATCTAATTATTAAAAAGTTTTATAAAATGTAACCAAAGGATCGGAAGTTGGAATCATTATTTTAATGACTATAAAGCTAAAAAACAAAGAACCTGAAAATAAAAAGGAAGTAATCAAGTAAAAGAATCAACTGTGACTGATAACGGCTTGCAGGTTGATGGATGTTGATGACAGTTGTTATTTAGGGCATATTAAAAGATGCGGCACATCCGACATTTTGGTTCCAAGTTGAACTGCGAATTCGGAGTTGGACTGGTTAAGTAGTAAAAGGGTCGGAGTCGGAGTCGAAGACCTTAAAATTCTATGAGTCGAAGTTTGTCCTTATTTCTCCAAGCCAGGGCCTCGGAGGCAGAGTAGGTCGGAGTTGTGCAAAATTTAGGGTAAAGAAATCGGAATTGGAGTTGAATGCTCTAAAACTCCGGGTGTCGGAGTCGGTAAATTTCTTTCCGATTCCGCAGCCCTGGTTCCAAGAACTGCGTGGAACTATAAAACAGTACAGAAAAAAAATACATATTCCTGCTTCCTGTTCCTGATGCGTTGTTCGATTGATGTTTGACTATTTTAGGTCATAAAAGTAGAAGATTTCAATAACAGCATTAGTTTTGACTGTTTATGAAATGTGTTTTTGGGTTGAGACTTATTTTCAAATTTTACTGTAGTAATCTCATAACTGAACACTTTACCTTATGCCTACTAATTGGACACATTATGCCCTAGTTGTGAAACTGCAACGGGCGGAACATTATATGCCCCAAAAACAACTGCGACTGTCGTAAAAACGTCCCACCCAGAGGTAAAAATCTGTTGGATAAAAATTTCGAAATATTTTTTAAACCTATTTTTGAAACTTAAGGTTAAAACATCCAAAGAATATTATTGTCTAACCAGTACATTTTCTTCAATCGCTGTTAACTGGGTCGACGGGAGGCCATGTCAGTCTAGTTGGAAACTAGGGCCCGGTCCTTTGGAGAGCCCGGTTGCTAGAAATTTTATAAGTTTTAAGAGGGAAATGGACAAGTAGATCAATTTGATAAGGGCCCACTTTGGCTCTGTATGGCCCTAGAGATAACAGAGTTGAAACACTCACTTCGAGTTGGATCCTCGGCCTGGGTAATGAGAGTATAGTTCTGGACGCATTTGGAAACGGCAGGGTTATCATGCGAACACATATTTGTAACGTAAGTACGTAGCTGAACAGATGGCTCTGTAGTACTGGAGAATAATTCTTTGCAGGCACTCGAACATTCTGGTTTACCGGCTTTCCCACAGCACTGCTGTCCAACTGCAAAATGTAAATGAATTTTGTTATACTGGTGAGATAATAGAAAATTTGCTTGTGTTGTACTCAAAATTTTAAATTAATGTCTTAAACATTACATCCATCTTTTTCAGCGCGACATTCGGTGTATTTCCCCTAAAAAATCTCTTTAACATTCCTTTTGCTGTATGTATTTTCCGTTTTATAACAAATACACTGTTTCTTTCCGTTGCTACAGAATGCCTCAAGATAGAGAGTGTATGCTTATATCTCTATCAATCGACAAAGCAACAAGCAACCAACCAGTCTCTTTCAAGGACTGCGTCTCAAAATCATTGAGCAATCTGTTAAAAATGATTGTCAGCTGATAGAGATGCCAACAAATCATTCCTGCATGATTGTCATTTTCAGGATTTTTTCAGAACGCTTGATATTTTGAGGTAAGTGCTACATTCGTATAGTGCGGCTCTGGTAAATTCACCAATTGCCTAGACAATTGGGAAGTTCAGTGAAAGAGTGATGTGTTGTTGGCGTGGATCTGAGCTGGTATATTTTTGCAAAACTACGTAGAAAGTTTCCCAACTCAACTTAGTAGCAATTACCCTTCCCTATTGTCTCAAAAAGAGATATTTGAGGCGGGCCAACACAACGTGGAATATTTCTTCTTAAATCTGTTTAATACCTGAATTAAAGTTATAATTGAGTATAAGAAATCATTAAGTCGCGGTTTCAATTATCTTCAGTATCGATGCGTCAATTTACAACCAGGAACATGGACAAGCAACCAGTAGTCACCAGTAGTAACCACCGAGGAAGTCCTAAGCCAGTGGCGAACTTAAAAAAAATTGCTCCCCTCCTCATGGGGGATAATCAAATGTAGGACGTGAATACAATCATACTTGCACTCAGTAAAAATAAAAATAGGAAAAAATGACCAAATCGTAAACATTTATTAATCACTATGTTTGGAACTTTTTGAAAGAAAACATTCCACTTTTTATCTTCAAACAAAGACCACACATTACAAAAAAAAAAAAAAAAAAGTGTGAAAATGATTATAATACTGAAAATTCTGAAATGTTTTCTATTGTTCAAAATTTTGTTTTCCTTCACGGCTTTGGAGATTGGTTCGCATAATTGCCATCTGTAATGTACACCGTTAAAAAAAAAAAAAAATAAATAAAAAATAAAAAAAAGTAATTGACTACCTTCTTGTCTTTCGAGGCAACTGTAGAATGTAATTTCATCACTCGGTCTACAGACAGTCATCAGTTCTTCTCTTTCTTTTGCCTAAAACGAAGGAAAACAAATAAAAATCAAATCTCTTTGCTCCAACAGAATCAACAAAACTAACCGCAAAGAAATAAAATTAACAAATAAGCGCAGAATTGCTTCGCAGCCAATGACCACTTATTCGCATACGATATTAAAATTGAGAATTCTTTTTTTGACGGAAAAAGAACAAAATTTCTCGAAATCACTCTTGACGATGGTCAAAATTTTTATTCTTCTTCTAATAGAACTTTTCTTCTATTGTTTCCCTTTCTCGCTCTGTTGATTACGGTTACTGTGAAAGATATATGTGTTTACCTAGAACCCCTGCATATACCCAGGCCGAACTATCCGACATTTTGGATCAAAAGAGAAAAATAGAAGATAGTAGCTCCACCTTGCTTTATCGCTTCCTTTCAGTTTTGTTTTTCGAAGAATGCTATAAAGTTTATTGCTGAAGAGTTTCAAAAACAACAAATTAAGCAAAAAGGCAACCATATTTTAAAATATTAGTAAAATAAACAAAACAAGCAGATCACAAAAACGAAAACATTTCAAGTGACGGGATAAGACAAGTTTGGGGTTATTTATGTAGCTTTAATTCACTTGCTAATTAATTATGAAACTTTTATTATCCTTTGGTATTAATACTCTATCTAGTTCTTTGCATAAATATTGTATGTTCATTCACTAATACTAGATGTTTAAATTTCCAAGAAAGTGACGATTTCGGCAAACTTCGTTGCTTTAGAAACTAATTTCTAAACTGAACTATAACATTAGTGAAATGAGAAAAATAAATCTTAAGGTAAAAGTATTTCATTAAAATAATAATGGTAGCTAGCAGGGCCGTATTTAAGGGGTGGGTTTTTAGGGTTCAAACCCTCTCCGAGTTTTTTCAAAACTATTCCAAAAAATGCTTTTTAATGCTCTTTTTTTTTTTGCTGAAAAATAATTTTATTACTATTTTATTTTTAATTTTCTTATTTACTTTTCAATTTCACTTGAAAAAGGTAATTATCATAGTTAAATGATAGTACAAATTAATTGATTTATCTGCAGTATTTATCTTTATTGTAGTTTTTGCAAACATAATATCATACCGAACGATATACTGTTTTAACTGGGTGAAGATGCTTTGTACACATTAGAATTTTTTACTTCATTAGAAAGATATGTTATTATTTTATTTTTCCATGTTAATGTCCCTCAAATATCTACAGTAACAAAGAGCAATAATATGAAATCAAATTTTATTTCTCATATAGATTTCATGAGAAATGAGTTGATAAAACCCTCCCCGAAACAATAGTCTGGTTACGGCCCTGGTACCTAGAGTTTTTTTTAGATAAAGATCACTTCTTTCGCACTGCCGAGCTCTAGCTCCCAACTTCCTACATCTCACCAATTAATTATAATTTTCCTCCAAATTCTTCTTTAATTTTAGAATTGAAGGGACAAAATCCCATCTGTGAGCTATTAATACAGTAAAATAACTCATTTGTACAAGCGCGCTCAATGGTAGTGGATCAAGAGCTGAAGACTTTTTTGATCCAAAATGGCGGATGCATCGGCTCCCTAGTTATAGGGGCCTTATGCTTACCTGAAGACACACCATGATGCAGGCTTGTGACTGTGGCAACGTACAGCAGGGTCTTCCGAAAAAGCCTTGACCTTTGTCGATTTCTGGAAAAGAAAGAAATAATAAAGCTCAAGAAAGTGGAAATATTATTTTCTACCGACGGACTGGATATCATCTCTGCCCATTTTCAATTAATTTCTTTATTTGAATTGGAGTTTTATTTATTTTTTTGCTGTTTTCAAACTATCCACTGTTGGAAGGATTTCAAGCAAAGAGAAATTTTTATATTTATTTTTTCCCAAAGTATCATTACGCCTTTTAAATTTATCTGAAAACAGCCTTTTCCCATCAAAACTTGCATTTGCTGCATTTTTGTTTTGTACTATTTTATCTTTTTCAACCACTTTTAGGAAAATTCCATCATCTTTTATTAGCATATGTTTGTCTATTGTCTTCTAGCCTTTATTCAGTAGTTCCATACTATCTTCAAACCGAGAAGCACAAAATGTTTACTTTGGCTTCTAATCTGCAAATATTCATCAACCGATTTATTTTTAATCATGACATGAGTGCTTTTAATTACCACTTTCTGTTTCAACTCTCTCCTTCTCTTAGAACATGTTGGAGAAAAGCATTTAACTTCACATTTACATTTTTTAGTATTGGCATATTTCTACCATCTACTTATTCATAGAAGTATTAAACTACTTCACGTATTTTCTATCTTCTAAACATTGAAATTTCTTTGTCAAATTAATTATTTTTATTTCAAACAGTTACGTTTAATGTCAAGTGTAGACAGCTGTAAAAAAGTGTCACGTGACTAGCAAATTTTTTAAATAGCTGGGCTGAAAGATTCGTGAATAATCACGAAAGGCAATACGTAAATACTTTTTTTGCTAAAATTAAAAATATATACAACAGCACTAAAAAAACAAGAACAGATTTGCTATTGCTTGTTTTGTGATTATTGGGACTTTCTTTTCAATTCAGCTTATGGCTTAATGGGCTTCTTGTATCTGTAATCTCATAATACATCTCTGCAGTTTTTTTCTTCAAATGTGTGCTTTTTTAACGCTGTTGCACATATTTTTAAATGTATAGCAAGTGATTGTTTCTGTGCACGACGTGACGTTATGTCAAATGAATAAGTAAATATGTAAACTTATCTCCCCCTCTCTCTCTTTTTTGTAAAAATGTAGCACAAACCACGAAAAAGAATTTGTAGTTCTTACTAATAATTTCTGTTTACATTTTTACTACCTCACAATTTATTATTTTACTGTACAATCTAAAAAAAAAAAACTTTTTAATCTCATGTGTTTTTAAAAATTACGATTTATTTAAATGCGACAACTCAGAACGTCAATGTTTCAAAATCGAAATGGGCTGACAGTTCTTATAGTGCTTCATAAAACATATCCTACTATTTCATGAAAATTGTATGATATTATTAAAACAAAATCAATACAATAAATGTGTTATTAATAATAATAATAAATCACGGTTATTAAATGCTTTTTATTATTTTTGAATTTTTCAAACCTAGGACTGATGCGCGATTATTTTTACTCAAACATGTAGATTTGAATTCAAAAACCTGCTGTAGCTGGAGATACTACGAAAATAAACATACCAGCTGGTCACTGACCGAGGCTATAATTAATAAAAGTTATGAAAGAAGGGAAACTTAATAAGTCACCGAAGGTGGCTATAATTACAGAAAGTCACAGAAGTAGGCGTATCAGGTTGGCACTTAAAGAGCCATAATCACAGAATTATTCGAGTAGGACACAGCCTGGTGGTCGCAGTAGGCGACTTTGTTACATACGCAGACAAAATTTTATGAATAAACGATCTGAATTGTAAAATAGACGAATTATAAAATAGCTAGTTTTGCAGTTTATTGCTGCGCTTTTATGGTTTTAAATTGGAACCCCTGCCGCCAGTATTATACTGTTGTTTTTATAGTATACTACAGCTAATTTTATGGTAAAATCGCTAATTTTACAGTAATAAACATAAAGTTGCTAGTTTTAGTGATGAAACTGTTTATTGCTAGTTTTACATTCTTTTACTGTGCTTTTAGTTTTAAACTGGAACCTCTGCGGCCAGTATTATACTCTTGTTTTTACAGTATAATACAGCTAATTTTATGGTAATAAACTGTAAAACTGCTAATTTTAGTTTTTAACTGTAAAATAGCTAGTTTTACAGTTTATAACTGCGTTTTGTAGCTTTAAACTGGAACTTCTTCCGCCAGTATTATACTGTAAAAACAACTTTTTTTTTTTTTTTTGAGTGTAAAATAACAGTCGGAGTCGGACTGATTTTGGAGTGCTAGGACTCCAACCGATCATTTATCTCCCGACTCCGCAGTCCTGCTTTTTACGACGAATGACTTTTACCAATCAAGGAAAATGATGTAGCACTTCACAGCTCCGGACAGAAAAATGAAACGAAATTGCCGGAACGAACTTATAAACGGAAGCGCAGCTGCCCCGTCAGCAGATCGTGGCTACCGCACGGGCATTCCGCCCGCCGAGGCCCGTTTGATTGATGTTGCCAGAGAAAGGAAATACCGCCCTAATTTATTCTCTTTTTCCAAGCGACATCTGATCCGAGTCAACAGAATCACCAACACCCGAGGTCCGTCAAGAACGCGCGTTTTCTGCGAACTGGATTTCGTCTCGTGCCTGTATGGTGGTTTTAGAATGTTGTTTACGCTGCAGTTCCGCACGTCAAAACATTGGGGTACGTGTGTTTAGCTTCAGAATCGGATGTGGGGGGGAAGGGGGAGGGGTTGCGTTCTTTTTAGAAATTGAAGGCGAAAAAGAAGTGGGCTGTGAATTTGGTAAATTGCGCAGAGGATTATGATTGTAGTTTGACACGAAAACAAAAACAAAAAAGTGAAACCTTTGACACTTTCAACTGAAACTAACGAAATATTTATAGGGTAAATTACACATCGTTAAACAAGCAGCTTTCAGGAGTGGTCGAAGTTGGAGGTTGAGAAGGCCTGTCTCCTTGGAATTGTTTTCCGATCTATTGTGCATAAAGTACCCAACCTTTGACCCCTCTTGATAAAAATTTAAAAGAAGCATCTAAGGTGCGCCATTTTATATATATGGGAGACCGACCAGTGAATACACACCTCGTAATTCTTTTGAAAAAATAAGTTTTTGAAACATTTTTCTTAGATGAACTGGCAGTAGTAACTTGGTTTTACACATCTCTAAAAAGAAAATGGCAAGAAAATGCTGCGTTTGTCTTCTGTTATCGGTGTTCATTCACTGGGTTGAGGCACTTTTTTTCATTTTAACCCCCGAAAAATATCTGGTGCAGAACCACAAAAAAATACGCAATATTTTTAAAATTAATTACGCACATCATCCAAGTGTATTTACTCTCGTGTTGCAAATACTTCAATTTTTAACGGTGCTATGAATTTTTGAAAACGAAATTTCGCTTAAGTATTCATTCACTGGCCGGTCTACCCTACATTAAAAAAAAAAAAAAAAAAAATGCTGTCAATTTAAAAAATAAGATTGGTAAATGAAACAGAAAGATTATTTTTCATGCTCACCCGACAAAGTTTGATTCATACATGACCAAAAAGGAACCTGCAAAAGAAAACAAAGCAATTAACGAAATTGACCACATTAATGTGTGACATGTGAATTGATGGTGATTCTAAGGTGGATGTTACAGGTAACTTTTAGTATAAATTATGCAACAAATAAGTAAAAATAAATATGAAATAAATAAATATATAAAATGAATAAGTAAATAAATATGAAATAAATAAATAAATAAAATGAATAAGTAAATAAATAAAAAACATAAAATAAATAAATAAAATGAAAAAGTAAATAAATAAATGAAATAAAAATGTCATCAAAAGAAATGAATATTTGAACGACAAAACGCAAGAAATACAACAATTCTTTAGTTCTGGAAATGTATTGAGAGAAATAGAATTCATCGTTATATCGATCAAAATAGGCTCAGTTAAAATTATGATTAAAATCACGATGCAGGGGCATATTCAACTACGAGTATATCCGATCGAATCGAATATGATTAATTGTATTCACCAATAGTACAGAAAGAAATTTCCGCTGCCCCGCCCAGAAGGAAATTTATTGCTACGCAATTGGTTGTAGAATTCGATCAAATGGAACGAATTCGAGTTGAACATGACCCTTAAATCAAATCATTTGATAAACAGAATCATTGCTTAAAATCATTAAAAAATATATATATATTGGTTTGTAAATTGTAAAATGTCTTGCCCTAAGCGTAAAATATGTTGCATTCACTGCCATAGTTCAGAATGATTATGTGCAGAACGTTAATGACTTTAATAAAAATTGTTCTAAAGAAATTCTGTACAGAACATGGATGACGTTTACGATACTTATTTATCTTTCTACAACTAATTAACAAAGTAAAACTATGTGTACAGAATTTATCGGAGATACTTCTATGAAAGAAAAAAAGAAGAACCTCAATCTGTTCTTTTTCTCCAAGAAGAATGTTAATCTGTTTCAAATTAGACTAACATTCTTCATGGGATAAAAGGTCCATTTTTTCCTTTCAAAACAATTAGAGCAAACGTTTGTGATTGTGGCAGGTGAAATTAACTCCAAAAATAAATACATACCTTGCAACAAAAGGATCTTTATTTTGTATAAAAAAAAGATAGTGCTACTTTCAATAACGTTAAGAATATTGTTACTGGCAAAATTCCAAATGATGTGAGTTGACACTTGCTACCAACAAATAATTAACAGCTGAGGTTATTTTTATCTGAAGTGATAGAATAAGTGGACAAAATCGGCATCTTGAAGAAGCCAGAAAACTTGACTCTTTGAAACATGAAACATTTGTATAAAATGGGAATCATCAACCGTAATTGATTTTACTGAAGTATTGATTGTTTGCAGCAGATTTTTTGTAAAGAAAACTTTTTTTTTGAAAAAAGTTTAGTTTTAAGAGGATTAAAAAAAAATCACCTTTTGGATGATGGATAAAACAATACGATAGTAACTTTTAGAAATAGCAAATGCCTAATGCTGCCATAACTATGAACACTGGAGCAGGCAAATGAAAATAGCGATGGCAAACATAGTTACAATGGATGGATTATGGCCATGATAAGATTATATTTTTGATTTTAGTTGCAATTACATTTCTAGGAATGATATTTGCAAAATGTTTTGTTAGTAGATGAGGTTAATTTCTAAGAAGCTTTTAAGTTTTATACGCGTTTATTTAATTTTTAAAACAATCACAAACGGTGTAATAGCAACGCCTCCTAAATACTAAATGCCTGTAACTTTCTGGTTTTTAGCACAGAGCAAAATTTCATGCTTGGTTCACGATACACTGCCATCTACCAGAGTTCTTCGAGAAAGAGAAATTAATGATTGGTTCATTTCTAAATTTAAATTTAAAAATCAACTAATCAAAAAATTCACTTCGAATATTGTTTGGATCCATCGCCAATAGCTGCAAAATGCCCTTGGTTCACGATACCACTGCCATTTACCGGAGTTCTTCCAAAAATTAAGGATTGGTTCATTTCTGAATTTAAATTTAAAAATTAACCAATCAAAAAATAACAACGACATTATCGGATTGCCGCAAGGTGGCGTTTAAAGTTGAACCCACCTCGACGGTAGCGAAGCAAATGTTATAGGCATTTAGTATTTAGGAGCCGTTGGTAATAGTCGCGTTAAGTTACAGGTACAGTTATGACAAAATAACTCCAAAAGTAGCAAGAGCATTTATATTATTAAAAGTTTTAAAAAGCAAATTATTGCAACCTTAAGAATATGTGAAAAATGATGTTTACCATTGTCAGGTGATTAAAAGAGAAGTGTCTTTACAATTAAATAAAGAGGGGAAAAAACAAGGTAATAACTATTGCTAGGCAGTGAAACACCATTGCAATCGCTACTGGAAGTGAATTACATTATCATCAACTTAACTTGGCACTGACGTCACTACGGGTGGAGCCAATAAGAGCTTACAAGCAGTCAGTGATCTTCTCTTATTCGCCAAGTAGGCTGTGACGTTTTATCTAGCTCGTTTTTCATAGGCAAACGTCACGCTGACGTTACGATGTTTTTATCAAGAAACGTTCTAATGTAATTCATTTCCAGTAGCGATTGTAATTTGCGATCGCCTGTTTCACTTGAATTCCTGCCTTAGTCAATGCTAGAAAATTTTTCCAAAAAGTTTGCTCTAAAGATGTGAAAACAAAGTGTAGATGCATAGACCCAAAAGTCTATTTTGCAGTACCGCTGCACGAGCACCACTTATGGGAGAAATATGAGCTAAAGAAGTAGCATTATAAATTTAAATCATGTTTGCTTTGACGATATTATCTTTGTTTAGGAGAGGAATAAGTATAATTATTTGTTTAATTTTGGAATCGTTCCGCTTGTTAGAGTTTTGAATAATTCCTTAGATTTATTACTCTCCAATTGATTTTTTTATGTTTGCTTACTTTTTTTTTCTTTTTGAAATATTGTAAAACGAAATAGGTTTATTTTTTAGGGAAGCTATAAATAATTTTATTTGTTCCATCCCGTCCGAAGAAGTTGTTGGCACACATTTACTTGATTCGTTTATAATATAGCATCTTCTGCCCCCCCCCCCTTTTTAGTGTTGCAATTGAATTCAACAGTAAATTTCTTTTTACAATAGTACATTTCTTACTTTGCAGAAATTGTATCCTGCGGTTCTCATAAATGATTATGGGTACGTTCGAATAAAAATAAAGCAACTGATCAACCCGGCTTGTTGATTTGATGACGTAAATGGTAATTGAGGTGAGTGTTCGTAATATGTTTTCATATACGTTTGCTCTATTCGAGCATGCTCTCTAATTTAGCTTTCAAAAGGGACTAATTGGTTTGCGTTCTTTTCTTTAAATTGAAAAGAGAATTTTATCAGCTGAATACCATAATATTCTGAAATCAAGCAAAAGTATAACTTTTAGATAATAAAATAATAAAAAAAAATGTGTAATTTGAGTTCATATTAATTGAGCGAATTTCAAAGTCTGTAAAAGTTTTTGACAATTACATTTTGTAAATAGTAAAAGTCAGCTATAATAAAGCGTGTGTATGATGTTACTAACTTTAACTGGCTAAAACGGGAGTCCCGATTAATAGATGTTATAGCAATACCAAATGAAGAGTTTCTTATTTTATCCTAAACAGGCTCTGAACGCCATTATTGGCTACGTTTTAATTAATTAAGATAAATCTCTAGTCCGTAATTACTATTTGCAGAAAAATATCAGCCTGTGGTTAATCCTATTGATTCTAGCTAAAAGCAAGAAGGCGCTGATCGTTGTAGCAATTTAACTAAAGTGTAGCTTTTCGATATTCTTTGCTTTGCTTCGTAAAAATAATCAGAGGTTTCAGATTCAGGTGCCAAAAATTTGATTGCTGCACCCAAAACTCCATTAGCTTAAGCTCCGATCTGGCTGATTTAAACCTCTCAAAAGTTAAAAAAATTTACTCTTAATTAAGTATTATTTAATATTTAGCTGCATATTTACGTGGAAAGTGTCTTTTGTTGAAACCATTATCTTAGAAGCTGCACTTGTCATGCGTAAGTCCTGTTTTTTTATTCAAAGGTATTTTGCCTCCAGACTTGTATGAAAAATAAAAGTAAAAATGGTTACTACATGAAAAGAAGGTAAGCTATTTAGTAAGCAATCCTTACTACCCAACCAGCCTTGAAGCTCGGAAAAAAAATTAAAGCAAAGAGTAAAACAGTAATATTGCGCACGGTTTATTTACATTTCAGTGAAATTCTTCAAAGCAACTTCTGGGCTATCTCACAACTTAAATCGTTACTTCCCAGCAAAATCACGTGTTCACACAAATCGGATCCTCCATATTTCCACCATTTTAATTCCTAACATTTCTAGCTTAGTTGCATGCGAAAACTTGTTGATTTCAAATCCAGCGAATTGTCAAGAACATTCGCTACGCTTGAAAGGAAATAAAAATGCGGCGTCCGCTCTGCGTTGCCAAATCTTCTCAACAATCAAAATAATATATATAGTTTGTAGCCATTGGCTCGCATTTCTTCGTCTTTAAAATTCTATAATGATCATGTAATAAATCAAGCAAACGATCAGACTGCTTGTTCACGTATCGTTCTAACATAAATGAACATTCGAAAGTATCTTCAACCTTGCATAAAGAAAGGGTTCGAATAATTTACATTCATCTCAGCACTTAATATAAGGCTCGCTATCTGCATGCAGAATGAATAAGAATCCTCCTGCGGTGAACATTTTTGTCAAAATATTTATGAATAATAACTTGAAAAAACATTTCTTTTGCTGCATTAGCATTTTGACGACATCTTATGTCATCAAGAAAAATGTGTATCCAATTCATATTCCATTAAGATATAATGTTTCCACAACATGCTGCCGACAAAAGATTTCGTTTAAAATTGTATCTGATCGGCGCTCTGAGAAGCAATAAATGTAACAGAAAGTAAATAATGTAAACTATTCAACAAGTCACTGATATTATAAAGAAGGAAATCATTTCTTTGACAAACAATTTTATTGAAAAAAAAAATTAAAAAATAACAGCTTTTTTAAACAACTGACAAACTACTTCTATTTTAAGTTGTATCTAATCGGCATTTTGTGATGCGATAAGTTTGAAAATAAGTAAAGTAATGTTTTCAACAAATCACAGATATTATAATAAAAGAAATCAATCAAACAATTTTGTTTAAAGAAAGAGAGAAAAAAGAAAAATTGCCATGCTTTCTTAAACAACCGACAAATATTTTTTTCGGCAACCTGTTTTTAAAATAATGCGTATCCAATTAATACTTCATTAAGATATAATATCGCCACAATATACTGCGGACAAAAAGTTTCATTTAAAATTGCATCTCATTGGCATTTTGCGAAGTAATAAATGAAACTAAATGCGAATAAAGCAACCCACCCAACAAGTAACTGATAATAGAATTAAGAAAATTAGTTCTTTCACAAATAATTTCATTGAAAAAAAAGAGGTTTGTTAAACAATGAAAAGTTATTTTTTCTGAAACATTAAAAAAAAAAAAAATACTAATTCATATTCTATTCAGACATAATGTCACCACAACATACTGCCAAGTAACATACAGTTTAATGAAGAAAATTATTTCATTGGCAAGAAATTTTACTGGAAAAAAAAAAGATCTGGCTTCATTTTTAGCCTACTTTCCCGTTAAAAATAAAAGAAACGAAAAAAGCATTAAAATTGGCTTAATGCATCTAAAAAATGTCGCCAAGTCCAAAAAATATCGCCAAGTAAAAAAAAATATCGCCAAGTAAAAAAAAGTCAAAAAGAAACAAAAAAATGAAATAAATATCGAAAAATTAAAAATTTGAAAGTAGGGTATTGAGATGGGGAATTTGTGTGTCTGTCGGTCGGTCTGTCGGTCTGTCTGTCCCCCCCCCCTAATAACTTTTGAATGAACATTCCGATTTGGACAAACTTTTTTTTTGTTGGAAAGATCTCGGCGAGTACAGCTCATTCCCATATTTGATTTTTTGATTTGAACAATTTTTGGTTCAACTTTGAGCCGTTCAAATAACCGGTCCCGCGATACTAACTTTTGAATGAACAGTCCGATTTGAACAAACTTTTTTTTGTTCGAAAGATCTTTTCAAAGATACTTCATTCCCGTACCTACATTTTTGATTTGAACAATTTTTTCGTTCAACATTGAACCGTTCAAAAAAGCTCTCACACCTAATAACTTTTGAGTGAACAGTCCGATTTAAACAAACTTTTTTTTGTTCGAAAGATCTCGGCAAGGATGCTTCATTACCGTATTTAAATTTTCAATTTGAACATTTTTTTCGTTCAACATTGAACCGTTCAAACAACCTTTCCCCACCTAATAACTTTTAAGTGAACCGTCGGAATTGAATAAACTTTTTTTTGTTCGAAAGATCTCGGAGAGGCTCCTTCCCATATTTCACTTTTTAATTTGAACAATTTTTCGTTCAATGATGAACCGTTCAGAAAAAATTTTAATATGAGCGCCTACGGAGAAATTTAAATTGAATGTTGATTCTGAACTTCAAGGCGGATTTCCTTCAAACTAACTTTGTAAGAAAATGGTTTTGATAAATAATGTATTGTAAAGTACTTTTCTGAATAATCTTCTGTGAGGACTCTGATTCCGACTCCGACTTCGCAGACATGGCGGAAATGCAAGCTCAGAAAAAAATGACTGACTGGGCAGACGATTTTTTGTTTATTTATTTATTTGTTTTGTATAATTTATTATTATTATGATTTTTTTTTTTGGCAGACGATATTTTTTTTTTTTTTTGTTAACAAAAATTTTTCATTCACGAGAGCATTTTATTCTTTATCTATATTTAACAACTGGCAACGGATTAAAAATGAAATTCAAGACATTTTATTAACGAACGAGTTTTTTGTTTCTTTCTTTGATAAAATGTGTTTTGAAGTTCTTTGTACTTTTATTTTATTTGTTTATTTTTTTTTCTTTTGAAAACGATTGTGGAATTTTTCTACGGAAGAACTATAACAGTTACATTCTTTAAAAGGTGCGACAAAACTTTATTTACTCGTTTATTTAATTTTTACATGTCTATTTCATCTGATGAGAGGGGTATATTTTGCTTTTAGAAATCAGCTTTAAGTGCTATAGAGGTATGTTTGACATAATTTTAGTTTCAGATAATAAAGAGAATATTGATCAGATGCTACAATGCCGATTTCGATGTACGGGAAAGTAGGCTCGTTTAGTTCTTGACAGAACTTCTTGTTAAAACATTGACAAACTATTTTTTTCAGCAACATAACAGTAAAATAAAAATAAAAATGAAATAAATAAGATCATTTTCTTCAATTTTACTGCTTCCATCAGAGTTTTGTTGAAAAAATGTTTTTCATTACAAAAAACACCTTCATTAGTTTAAAAATTATATCGACAAAGAAACCATTTTTTGAAAAATGCCATATTTTGTTGGCTAATAACTTTATTCAATAAAGCTTCCATCATTACATCACTCGTTTGAAAGTAGTAAATAGTGGAGAAAATTTAAAAAGCCCAATTCTTAGCCATTTCAACAAAAATTGTTTGTTGGACACTAGTTTGTCGACAAATTATTTTTTTGGAAATAATTGTTTCAGAAAATATATTTAATGAATCTTCAACAAATACCTTCACCGTCACCTCAATGTTACTTTCTTTATTAAAGGATTTCTATGCAAAAAATAACTAATCTATGTTTGACTAAATAAAACATAGATTGAATAACACAATGTGCGGAAAAAAAAAAAAAAAACTCACAAAATGCTACTGGCACCATTCTTGCTGATTCATATGTAAAATAAACCCACGAATGTGAAAATGACTACCGCTTTTCTCCATCACCCATCTCATTTTGGGAATAGCACTCACAATTTTTTCAGTTTCTGATGGTAAATTTGGCATTATACAGAGCAATCTGTATACGGTTAAAACTCATTTGAGGGGGTGAAGAGGTGAAAAGTTTAAAATATTGAGCATTTACAGCAAAGAAGGGGGTGGGGGATTCATTAAATATCCTCCCTTGTAATATTTATAAAAAAAATCATAAAAAGCGATCTGTTTTCCTTGTATTTTTTAATTATTATTTTATTTATTTTTTATGCGAAAACAGAGTATCGGCAGCACTTCTATGAGCCCCATGTTTGAAAAAAGTTTCCCGTCCTAAGAAAAAACTTAGAAATATCGCATGTTGCATCTGTGTCGCACCACATATCTTCAGCGAAAAAAGTTCTCGTATTATTTATATTCATTCACATTACTTTCAAAGGTATAATTAAGATTAAACATGAAACTAAGTATGCTGATAACATAGCATTTATGTATATTCATGGGTGATTTTCTCAAAACGTTAACTTTAACCAACGATTAGTAAGAAACTTTATCTCATGGCTTATTGATAGTAGTTAATTTTTATATCAAGAGAGAGAAGACATTTAAGGACGCAAATCAATGATTATCAGACGAAAAAAAGAAAAAAAAAAAAAAAAACCGAAAATTAAACTTTAACGACGGTTTTAAATTTAAAAAATAATTACTGGCCCCTAATTTATATACTTTACGCACTCACGAAGATGGTTTTATTTTTTTAAATTGTTTTCTAACCCCAAAGTGTTAAAAAAGCCAAAGGTGTGCAAAGATAAAATAAGTGTTGAAAACGTGTTTTGAAAACTTTTCCAAAACGTGTGCTTCAAAGTGTTCTAAAAAGGGGACAAGTGTACATGTCCCACAAGTGTGCCTTAAAGTCTTTCTTAAAAAAGGGAGGAGAGGACAAGTGCATGTGTTCAAAATTTGTTTAAAGTGTGCTTAAAAAGTGTTTGAAAATTTAGTGTCGCTATGAAATCGGTCAGCAGTCATAAAGTAGAAAAATTTTCGTTGAAACTCATCTCCCATTTATATATGACTGTCGAAATGCTCAACAAAGTAAATGATTTGACATATGAAGGAATATGTATTGTTTCGAAGAAGATGGTTCCACCTTTATTTAGCTGTTATATGTTTCGAAAAAGTATGGAATATTATATTTCTCCAACTAGTAACCTATGAATGAAACTCCATTCTCATCAATAATCACAATGTAACCTAACCAAAGCTTTGTTCCCCAACAAGAAACGTCAGTAGACAAAAGATGACCACTTTTCCAATTTAGAACGACATCGTTCGAAGAGTGATCATCGAACCTGTGCCCCTCTCCCTCCTCCCCCCTCATTTGCGCATCGTTTGCGTTTATTTGTATGCTGCTGGTGTCGTGCGTTGGATGCTTATCTGTGCGTACGGAAGGAGCCACAAGAATTGTCGTTGTGACAATGGTACATTGTGGGAAACACGCTCGCAAAAGGTGGCTGCCTGCAATTGTTGCAGTCTGCTGTCGCAGTGACGGTCAAGGTTAAATGCGAATTTCGTCTCGAAACGGGGATGCGCTCCACGGCCCAAGCTACTTGGGAAGCCAACGTTTCACTTTTTTTTTTTTTTCATGTAACGACTTTTTATGCTTTTTATATGATTAATTGATGTTTGGATTACTCTTCACTTCACTTCACCGAGTAACTTTTGGCAGGGATGTCCTGTTCAGATTTTGCTAAAGGATAAATAC
The DNA here is from genome assembly GCA_038373865.1 of Uloborus plumipes. Taxonomy (NCBI): domain Eukaryota; kingdom Metazoa; phylum Arthropoda; class Arachnida; order Araneae; family Uloboridae; genus Uloborus; species Uloborus plumipes. Next base: position 49,574 of record JAXGGA010003890.1, on the reverse strand, counting down.
ATTCTGAAAATTCTTAAGAAAAGCCTAACCACCGCCTGACATATTCAACCATGTTCCAGCTATGGAGTTTTGAGTTTGGTTTTGTTGTTATTCAAGAATAAATAAAAAAAAAAAAACAGCTGTAGTTAGAATTATTTGTAAAGTTGTGCAGCGATTACATTGCGTGATTAGATTTATTTGCGAATATATTTTTCATCTATAAAATTTGTTTGTTTAAGAAATAGTTTTTTACATATGTTTTTATGGTTTTTCCATTTGCTCTTAAAATAACTGCAAAGGGTCTAATACGGAACTTTCATAAGTTTAAACAGACTTAAATTTTGAGTTATCTCCCTCCAAAAATTGATTTTTTTTTTTAACATTGAATCAATATTTAAAAAAATATCTGTATCTTTAGACTTAAAATAAAATCTTAGTGTATAATTTAGACGAATATTTCTGTTGTGTGAAAATAAAAATATTCAAAGGCGAAAAATATCTTATTGTGGTGAAAACAATATTTTTCAGCTGTAAAATATGCTACTCTTTATCAATAAAAATGATTAGAATAATGACGTCTAAAATATATTTCCTTAGTCGAATAGGTTAAATAAAGTAATTGAATAGGTTAAATATTTTTTTGAACGGTGTCCATTTAACAAAAAGTAAATATAGTTAATTTTCTTAAAATGTAGAATTTTATTTTGAACGCTTATAAGCAGCAACTGGAGAGAAAAAAAAATCTTACAAAAACCTTTTGAGGCTTTTTATGCCCCTTAGCTCCGACAACAGTAATTTTTAAAACGAATCCTGGCTACATAGTGACCTTGCCCTGTCTGATCTTAAATTGAATGTCTTATACCTTACCACATTTTGGGTAGAATAAACGTCTTAAATAATTAAAATACCAGTGCCTCAAAACGAAGATTTAAATGGTATTTTTTTTTCCTGAACTTCACGTAGTAAAGTCTAATTTCACCACCAGATAAAAATTTTGAAGGAATTTAAATGCTCTTAAAAATTGAATCAAAGTATAAACAAAGAGAGCTTTTAAATTTTCAGATTTATTCCCTATAATGTAATCGAATGTTTATTTTTCATGAAATATAACTAGTTCTCAATTTGGTAAACATAAAAGAAGTTTTCTTTTAAGGGGTTGTTCATAAATGATGTCATGATTTGAGGAGGTGGGCTTCGAGAAATTGTGAGTTAATGACGAATGGGGTAGGAGGGGGCTACAAAATGTATGCCATAACGCGTTTTTTGTGACTTATATGTTTATGGTATATGGTATGATATGTGACAAGAGAGGAGAGGGTGGTAAGGAGTCACAATTTTTGACTAAGGGGAAAGGGGTAAAAAACGTTGAAAAAAAGTCTTGCATGTTTTATGGACAGCCCCTAAGTTAAATTTAGAAGCATTTTTCCGCGAGTTTTCACGTTCCTTTTCTTCTAGTAATTTCAAAAAAGAAAGAAAAGCAAAAGAAGAAAAATATGTGATAAGATATTGACAAAGCAATGCACCAGTCAGATGACAAAAATGGAAGCTACATATTTCCAGATATACTTAAGTCGGGAATAATCGATCTTTCATCTTAAAAAATATTCGAGATCAGTGAGGCTTGCATACCAATCAAGGTGCTTTAAAAGGGTCGTGCATGGCTGCGCACGCATCCTTATCTCGTTTAAAATCGGTTTAATGGACGCTCCTACGATACTTTTGTTTTCAAGGGGAATTGAATGATATGCGAATTCTTCATTCTGCTATGGAAATTAATAGCGCGTTTTTCCATAAAGCACCTCTGCTCAGTTGAGCATGATGGTGAAGACTTCTTTTGGGAAATCAATACAGATCTTGATTTTTTTTTGTGAAGCATAAAGGGCACAAAAAACCGTATATTTTGGGAGTACAGTAGAATCTTCTTTATCTGGCCATCGCTGATTGTAATCTCCGGATAATTTGGGTGAAATATGTTGATTTTTTTTTGGAAAATCATATGAATAATAATTTTAAATTATGATAGTGGAGGCGTAGCTATAAATACGACACATATTCGCTTTGCATTTTGACGTACAGCTTCTACATGGATTGCACAATGCATTAGGATTTATCTCACAAATATCATAGTGTACTTGAAGCATCAGCCCGTCAACATTCAACTGAACTGTTAATGATGAGACGTTTGGGTAACCGTTTGTGATTTAAATGCTACCAGTTTTTTTTTTTTTTTTTTTCAAAGAGCAAATTCTTTGTTAAGAAATGTGAAAATTTATATATATATATTTTTAATGTCTTTTAAACAATTTCACGTAGTTAATTACGTTGCTTATTACCCGAACTGTCCGGATACTTGGTTCTTTGATTTGCGTTACAGCTCATTTATTCTGGATAAACCATATTGTTCTAAATCCTTAATCAATTCAATCACTGGACATCGTTGCAACAAATAAATGCATTTCTTCTGAAATCAGGCTACTAGAATGATAAAATATTAAACTTGAGCATTGGAAGTAGAAGAATAGATCTTACCAACATATTTGAGCAAAAAGAGCTTAATTTCGTAATGTATTTCCACCTATCTTCACTGCTAGTGGCCAATTCGACTAGAGAAATCTAAAAAGAGAAGAAAAACAAAAATCAATTGATGTTATGTGTAACACATAGCTTGAAGTTTTCTTATAGTCATAATGTAAACAAAAATGAAATAGATTCTTAAAAGCCACAGCAAAGAGTTGAAATTTTCTTCAATATGACAAATTGATTAATGGGATTTTGATGACTAATAATAATATGATAAAATGACGAATATGCTTTTTGAAAATGAGTATTCTTTTAAATAGTTGTTTCATATCCGTCACAAATTGTAAGTTCTTACACCTGCAAATGATATTTGCATTATTTATGCGTATTTATAAAAACCAGATTGTTAAAATATCTGCGAGGCAAGTCTTGGGAATGAGCTTTCGGATGGGAAAGAAATCTTACAAGGAATAATTGAGTTAATCCTTCTCCTGTGCGTGTTTAGAAAGGGTAGTCAGTGTAGTCCTGCATTTCGTTTACCTGAAACAGTGGAAAAAAATCCAGATATTGGCGTCAAATTGACGTTCAAAGTTAGTTGATATTGAAGATAAATTTACTTGGCAAAGATATCATCATAAATCTCAGCCGTCATCAAGTAGCTGCTATTAAGGAAAATACTGTTTTGATTTCTAATGAATTTTTACCAAAATGTTTTGTTTGTAAGACTTTCTAGACTGCAGAAACATTCCTCAACGTTCGAAAAAAACAAAAATTTGTTTCTGAACTAGTACTTCTTTACTTGGCGCTTGATGTGGTTGTCTTCCTCATAGTGTGGTCTGAATCACACTAAATAAACCACACTCCAGTCTATCAGAAAAAAGAGGAAGAAAGCTTTGTTTTTTTAAAACGATTAAAAAATAACTTGAGTGGCCTTATTTTTACAAAAAAAAAGGAGCGACAGAAGATCGCAAATGGTTTTAATTTTACTGTAATTCCGTATTAACTTTTTGTTTCCACTTTTGCCCAGGTTTCATGTAGCCATAAAATAGTAAAATATTCAAGTTAGACATATTACAAATTATTTTACTTAATCTATGAGTGATACCGAATTCGAATATTTTTAAAATTATTTATACTGATTTTAACGAACTAAAATTAAATTGGATAAAGACATGACGAAAAAAAAGTTAATTTTTTTAAGTTCATCATTTTCTCCAGCAGAATACACACAAAGGTCAAATGCTGGAAAATTGTAATTATCTAAGATAGTAGCTTTGATTTCAGTTTTGCAGTTTTCCTAAATTATTCCTCAATAGTACAATCTAACAACGTATTTCGTATTGCATTTTTACTCGCGCAATTGCGTACTATTATCAGACACAATAACAACAGCATATTTTTTGTTGTCCATGAAACATTTTAGAGGGATTGTTTCTTCATTGCAAATGCCATTCGAATAGTTTAGAACAAAGTGAGTTCTGTGCTCTCCCATCCCATTTTACGAAAGGAACCACTTTGTCAGACGATGTACCCCATCATTACTTTGAAACTAATGACGTTGTAAAAATGAAACAACCAAAGTCTAAAGCATTACAAGACCCCATGAAACAAAGGAAATATTGATGCAAATTTATTCACATGTATATACCTCGTACGATACACTGTTAACATAAGATTAATTCTGATTAATATCTTTAACGCTATCGAAGCATAAACATGGCTTCATTTCCCCCAAATTCACCTGACGTCAAAACAAAGGACACAACAAACTATTTGTCATTTCGCATTCAAATTAATTTTTAAGTCGTCAAGAAGGAAGGTTTTACATGGCAACATCATTATGCTTGACTAATAAAGCAAGGTCAGACATAATGCAGATAACTCTTGACTTATGCCTGAAAATAGTGTCACTGAATAGAGATTAGTTAGTAATGTCCCATCAAACAATGGATATTGTGTCCGAATACTGCGACCGGTTTCTGGGCTTGACTGTCTGTCTAGCTTGTGCAACCAAGATGTAGATCAGAATGTTTTTTTTCCTGGAATTGTGTGATAATGGGTAATATTGTCCAAGCACGCGAAGTATTACACATATTTCGGAGAAAAGCTTTTTATCAAATCATCAGAAGCAGCTCCTATGTTTAGTGTCAAGCTTTTCTATCGGAAATCTGTATTTTATTGAAATCCAGTTTTTCTCAATTAAGCAAATAAGTACCGTTCCTTTGTGATGTATATTAAGTTGCATTGAATCACTAGCGCAACTAAAATTTATTTTGTGTGCGGGTGTGTGAGTTTGTGTGTTTGGAGCCCAGGAGAATTTATAAAAATATTGTAAAGATAACCCACATTTCTGGGCTTCAAAACTATAGGAAAAAATAAACAAAAGGGTAAAAATTGTAGACGGGGAAGGAAATTTAAAGGAAAGTAATAGAGATGGCACTGTTCGTTGGAGAACTTGTAGGTTTTTTGAAATTGATACACTTGCTGAGAAATTTGAAAAAAAAAAAATAATAATAATAATAATAATAAATAAATTAAAAGATAAACGGACTAGAAGATACTATTTTACTGAAAATGCGTAATTTTTGTAATTACTTTTTGGACCATGAGCAGAAGGCAAGAAAGCGATAATGAAAAACTCCAAGGCGATAGAAATTGAACTTAGAAGAAAATGCTTGCTGAAAACATCTATTTTTAGTCAATCCCGCAAATCGAGCGCATGGATATTCATTCCTAAAAATAAGAGCCCGCTTTTGGCGTAAATCTTTTAACTAGAAAATAAATTATGCTCTCTTTTTGTGTTATTACTTACTGTCAGCGTCAATTTTAGTTTCTGTTCATGAACGAAGTACAAAGGATCTGTATGAGGGAAAAAAATATTAATTGATTTCAAGCAGTAACTTTAAATTCCGCAGTCGAACCTGCTTATATCGAACGCGCTTAGAACAAATTGTTGCTAAAACGAACTGCATTTCCGATTCTCATCCTTTTATTCATAACAGAACTGCATTTCCGATTCTCATTCTTTTATTCATAGTATTGTTCTTCGGATAAGACGACCTGATTTTTACGGTTCCTTGGCGTTCGTTTTAAAGAGGTTCCACTCTATCAAATGATTTCTCTTAGAAAAAATGGGGAAGAAATGGTGTTAAACTTCACTTAATAGAATGGCTTGTTATCACTTATTAATTTCCACTGAAAAACAACACCATAAAAATCAATAAGTCTATAATAATATGTTTTCAATAAAAGTTTGATTCTCGCTTTGCATTGAGAAATGCACAATGCGTCACGCGGAAGTCTCAATCAGGGGAGGTTGGGTTACAGATATAATACTGAAGTATGCTCTTAAATAGGTACTTGATTCCTGTAAAAAAGTTAATTGCGTTTATAACAGCAAGTATACAATTATGCAAGTTATTTTCAAAATTTCATAGCCATATTTTAAACCATTAATGCCTAGCGTCCCTTTTTAGGCACGGTCCAAAACAGGGTCTGAATCGCCCCAAAATGAACATTTCAACCAAATAATTGTGTTTAATTATAGTACCTTGGTATTGTTTCAATTCGTTATTAACAGATTGCAGCACATAAGTATTGTAAAGTGTGTTCTGTAGCAGTTTTAATATGACCTTTACCAAAAATGACATCGTTCACAATCTCAAGAAAAAAAGCTAAGTTTTCAAAGTTATTCCCAGCTTCCCAGTTTATGCTAATTTCTGATTTTACTTCTTGTTATAAAATGTCTTTTTAAATATTATATCGTAGGCAGAAAAAATTTTAATAAAAAAAGTATGTACCCTCTGGCGTCTATCGTAACTTTTAAGGGAAGATTCTTCTTTCTTTAATAAAAAAAAATATTTTTTACATGATATTTTTTAAATTATTTTTCCTGTCCATTAAACACTGTTTGTAACCAGTGTACAAAATATCTTTGGGAAAAAAATGTTGGGCATTAATGGGTTAATGTTTTATGATTTATCAAAAGTGATTTTTGTTTTTTTAACAGAAGAAAGTTGTTGTAATAAAGATTTTAAATATTAATTGAGATCTACTGATTTCCATTGCTGTACTTATGTACATAGGATTTTAAATGTTTAATGCAGTTCGACAAGTGTGCTCGAGATAAAGTGAAATAATTTATTTTGTCTACTTGTTCATTCATTTATTAAATCACTTGCGTACTCACACATTCAATCATTAACATTCATTTATTAATTAATTTACTTATTTACTCATTCAATAGCTAATTTTTTAATTCATTAAATATTTTATTTATTCGTTAACGTTTTCTAACAAAAGCATTAATCAATTCGTTTATTTATTAATTAATTTTATGAAAATTATTTTTTTGTAATAATCAAATAAAAAATACTATATTAGACTAATATTTTATTTTTATTTTGTCCCATGCAAAAAAAAAAAAACAATTAAACTGTCTTTAAAAAATAATAAAAACTACTAGTTTAATAAAAAACTACATTCTCGTCATATCTTCGCGCCTTTTTTTCACATCCTCGTCAATCACAATCCATGAATAAATTATAAATCCGAACAATATCGCTCATTTCTTATTTTCCCAGCATACAGGGATTAGTAAAATGATCTCTCAGCTTTTAACTTCTGGTACTTGGTACTACTTTTCGAAATTCAACTGTGCCTCTCCCTGCCATTTCAAAAAGGCAGAAACATTGTATATATTTGCATTCCTGTTTTTTTATTTATGGGTTACGACTTTGCGTACAGTAAAAGAGCAATTCAACTGCTCCCCTCTCTTTTTTTCTTGATTTTAAGTACTATTTTTCGAAACTCAAGTGTGTACCTTTCTGATATTTCAGAAAGTCTGCAACATTGTATATTTTTATATTCCAGTTTTTTTACACATGTGTACGACACTGCGTACAGCAAAGAAGCAATTAAACTGCTACAAAAATGTTATTAAACCCAGTATGAAACCACATTCCCGTCACGTCTTCGCACCTCTAAGACATCCCTTCTTTGCACGTCCTCGTCCATCACAATCCATAAATGAGTACGATATCGCTTGTTTCTCATTTTCCTATTGAACAGGCATACGCAAAAATTAACCCTTTTTTTTTTTTTTTTGATTTTCCGTACTACTACTTTTCAACATTCCAGTTTGCTTCTTCTCTGAGATTTTAGAAAGTCGGCAACATTGTATATTTTTGCATTCCAGTTTTTTTACACATGTGTACAACACTGCGTACAGCAAAAAAGCAATTAAATTGCTACAAAAAATGTTATTAAACCCAATATAAAACCACATTCCCGTCACGTCTTCGCGCCTCCAAGACATCCCTTCTTTTCACGTCCTCGTCCATCACAATCCATGAATGAGTACGATATCGCTTGTTTCTCATTTTCCCATTAAACAGGCGACTGCAGTGTGATCTGTTATTAATGAGCTCTGATCACACAATGAGGCCGTTTGCAGTGCGGTCACGCATTTCCTCGTTACGCTACGGGAGCCAATATACCCGACCAGTGACAAACAGATACGTTTTTTCCTCGGTAGAGGCGCTCTTGCAGCATAAACAAAATACCGAGAGTGAAAGTGGTAGTCATTAAGACGAGGTGTAACAAGTGTGAGATTTTTGCCCGAGAGAATTTCAGGTGTTTCCAGCTGTATTTCCTGCTTATGGTCACGTGTCAACTTTTTCGCTAAGTATAATGTATAAATGTGGTGAATATAAAACGAGCAGTAATCTCTCGGTTAAAATGGCTTAATTAATGTAATGAAAAGAGCGGAAACTAGAGTTAACTCTTTTTTTTCTGTACTTAGTACAAGTGATTAATTAACTTATTATGTCTGAGGAATGGTCTCAGTCTCAAACGTTACAAAATTACAGCAAAATGCGCTAAAACTTTTGTGGACGAAGAGAAAATGAAAGTTGCAACTCTCTGAATGAGTCTCCCTCTAGATGGTTGCAAGGAACTTCAGTAGCATTTTTGATAAAGGGGACTGAAAAATTTGAAAGAGGTAAATAAAGAAAAATAATAATAAAATGAAAATAATTTATATACGGTAAACCTGCTTATTAAAATTAAACATGAATTTAGCACTGGCTATGAAGGAATAAAAAAGTGATCTGACAGGGTTCCCGATACAGCACGAATTCGCGAGAATCATGCATTTCTAAAAGATTGCACCACCAAAAAAAAGAAAAAAAAATATCTCAAGCAGAAAAAAAAGGTACGAGATTTTCTTGCGATTTTGTTAAATTGAATCACTTGCAAGTAAAAGGATAAAGGAAATAAACAAAGAAAAAAAAAAGCATAACAACGCTGAAACAGCTGGAACGGTAATTTTAAAAGCACTGATTTTGCTGAAATTAAACTCTCTCCCATCCACAGTACTTTAACTTATACTGAATTTTAGCTACGCTCTGACTCTGATTGAAGTTATGCTCTTCAATTTATTAACAATTATTTAAAGTGATTAATTAGAACAGTACGAACATATTACACTTTCCTGATTAAAAAAAAAGAGAAACGAGAAAGGCCAATGTTTGAAAAAGAGAGCACTTGAATTTCTTTTTGTTTTGCTCATTTGAACATAACGACTTCACAGGCTTTGGGAGAGTACAAAAAAAAAAAAAAAAAAAAAAAAAACTCATACACGAGTATAAAAACTGCATTTGTTTTTAAATTAATTATTACACTTCCGTCTTTAAATTTATTTATTTCATGAACTCTTTTTGATTATTTCAAACTTAAGTATTTTACTCCAGGGTTCATTACAATTTTCAAAGGAATTAGTCCTGCTATCTTTTTTTTAGAGATATAACTTTCAGCTAGCAAACAATATGAACATTTTTGAGGAACCCTCCAGCATTTTAAACTTTACCAACATTACATCTAAATACATTTTGGGGCACGAAGTCATTTGATCTCTCTTAATTACGTGGGATGAATCCTAGTTTAAGGTCCGGCGATAAATTATTAAATCTGGCAACCACAGAATTATCATTGGATGATTGGATTGTTTGGCGATTTTAAGCTAAATGATTGCAAACTTAAGCTATAGTCTGAAAAAAATCGCCAAACCCGGACCCTAAAGTAGGATTTTACCATTACGTGTTTACCAACATATTACATTACACATGCAAATTGATTATAAAAGAAAAGGACTAATTTAGTTTTGAACTTCAATCAAATGTTCAAGTACTCAATCAACTCTTTTGTATACACTTGGCAGTCCTCACAAATGAACCATTTTAGTTTCATTATTTACAACAATGAAGAAAGAAAAAAAAAAAAAAAAAAAACGATTTCCTCAACAATTGCAGATGAGCTGCAACAATGTTTTGTTCCATTATAGAAATGAGATGACTTGTTTTCGTGCTTCAAATATCTCTCACTTGTCAGTTTCAACGAACAAAATGACTTGATCATTTTTTCCGAACCTCATCTCGTAAGTGAACTCAATTGCCTCAATGATATGTTGAGGCATTTCGGGAGCAGGGGGTGTAAAAAGAATAAAAAAAATGGAACGATGCTACGGTCTCATTTTTCTGTCTAGCCTTGAATCTAATTAGGAATTAAGAGAGAACCTTTCGTGGAGGTCTTAAATATGGTTTTTCTGAGAAGGAAGCATAATTTTTGTTTGCTTATGGAACTTATTTGCATAACTCAAGTTCGTAGAATGCAGCAAATTAAATTTGTGTGCAGTTTTAATTATGTATGTGTTTTTCGAAGCATTTATTTATATTTTTGGCAACGTGACACAGAACTTTTATGGTTTTATAAATTATGAGTTCAATCACCGTAATGGGATATCTTACACTTAATTGCAGAACATCAGTTCTAAAATGGACGACAATTATTTGTTTATTTTCAAGCAATTAAAACATCATTTTCTTTGCGGTAGCGTAAGGAGTTTTTTTAAGTACAAATTATTAATATTAGAAAAAACTATTTTTAAAAAGTTGAGTCATTTATATTTTACTTAAGATATATTTTAATAAATCATGGATGCGTGCGTGGATTATTTCGAATTTTTTGAACGTTTGACCAAAAAAGTAACAAAAAATTCAAAAAGAATAGTTTTCAAAATTCCAATTGCATTCCTACTCCACTCCTCATATTGCACGATAATAATTCTTTGTTATTAAAAATACAAAGAATGAAAAATAAACTTAACTAAATTTTTAATGCATATTTCAAACTTTCAGTCCGTAAATTACGCTTATAAAGGTGATAAAATATATCAATTTATAAAAAAAATCTGCGCCAAATATGATAGTAGCAGGTCATGGATTTACTTTGGGTTTACCTGACTTTGCATACATGTCAAAATTTTTCTTTAAAATAGGTTACCTTAAATCTTTATTACTCAGTAGGGTAATTCCGGAACATCCCGACACTTGAGGAGTCTTAACATGTTTAAGAAAACTCTTTAAAATCGTATGGAAACCACTGTATTAGACAACAAAACATTCATCGTAGTAAGTCGAAGCTTTTGTAAATTTAAATAGAGCAAAAAAATGAGAAAAAAAAAATATCTTAACAGTCTATAAGGTAAGTTATTTATAGCTTACAAAGCTGGAAGTTAGCCCATTAATGCCTAGCGTCCTTTTTTAGGGACGTTCCAAAAAAGGGTCTGAATTTCCCCAAAATGAACATTTGAACCAAATAATAGTGTTCAATTAGTACATTGGTATTGTTTCAATTCGTTACTAACAGATTGCAGCGCATAACCATTGTACCAGCGCATAACCATGTGTGTAACCACAACGTATAACCACCATTGACAAAAAGTGTGTTCTGTAGCAGTTTTAATATGATCTTTATCAAAAATCACATCGTTCACAATCTCAAGAAAAAAGCTAAGTTTTCAAAGTTATTCCCAGCTTCCCAGTTTATGTTAATTGCTGATTTTATTTGAGCTTATATGATTTATGGTGCTTTCAATACAGACCACATTTTTGCAAAGTGGGAAAATATACGAGTAGATATCCCCCCCCCCCGAAAAAAAAAACATTACGTTCTCAAAAAAGAATTATTTATTCATACTTTTCCCATAAGGTACCAAGATGTTCTTAAATTACTCAATAACAGAAATTATGAGCAAGAGGTTAATGTATGCGGCTAACTTATACTTGCATGCTTTGACTGCACGCGAGTGAATCCATGCATGCTTTGCGTGTAATAAAAATGCGTACCTTACAAAGAGCTCGAAATAAACGGCTAGTCCCTAGTTAAGAAATGAATTGGTTGTGGCAAGCGCCTAAACTGAGGAAGCTGGAGCTGTGCACGTCAGAGAGAAAGGGTATCATATTGTGTCGTTCGTGTACATCTTCCCGCGACGATTAAGTTATCACATAGAACACTGAACCTTGTCTTTGATAGAGGAGCCATTGTTGTTGTCATCGAGTAATGAAGGGTGTTGGAGCGAAACTGCGATAGAGCCTTGGATTTCTGTGAAGAATGTCTCTTGGTGCGACGAAACAATTTCTAACAAAAAGTTGAAGTCGTATCGATTGCAATGATTTTTATTCCAAATTGGAAAGAATTCAGTAAGTCACATGTAGCTTGCGAACTTTCTTAAGGGAAAATTGTCTCCGCTAGGGAAAGATTTGAGAGATATTTTTTTTCTATTATGGATATTAGTCAGTTTATACACTCATTAAGTTCACTAAATTAGTAGAAAAGTTCAATGCAATTTTCTGTAAAACAATTTTAGTAAACAATTTGTCGAAATTCAAAAATAGTTCATTTTAAAGGAAAAATGAGCAATAACTTCTTTTATTGAATTGTTACTGAGATTGGTGTAGGAATAAAAATTCATTGATGTCTTTAAAGAGCCAGATGTGTATTTACCTATTTAAATTAATTTATTGTTAATCAAAAATAATCTTTCAAAAAATTATGAGGTTGCTAAGGGATGAGTAATTATTTTTTTAATTGTATGAAAATCATTAGGGATTTTAATATTTATCTTACTTAACATCATGACATTTGTTTAAAAGTTTAGTGACGATTACACATTATAGATAATATAGTAAAGACGGCTTGTAAATACAAGGTAAGGGTTTGTAACACAATTTTTTTAATTTATTCCTGAGATGGTACGCATCAAATATTAACAAACATTTGTAAAATTGAATAATATTACTTAAAGTAGAGAGTAGCAATTGTCATCTCCTGTCCTCTTAAAGTCGAAACTTTAATGATTCAAAACATAGTGGTCTTTTAAAAGTTTCTTACAAAAGTTATTTTTTTTTTCGCGATTGAAAAGTAGCTATTTTAGGATAACTTTTATTTTTTGGTGATTAGACATTGCAACAAATATGATTTTTTTTCTATCTTTAAGGGAAATTATGGGATTCCTTTTGCAAACAATGTGCTTAATTACCAGATCAAATCTAATATGGTTGATCAAGACCTTTTTTAACTAAGGGACCCACTTCTTTTGTGGAAATGCACACTGAGCTGACTCAGCTTCTCAGTCTGCTCCTGATAGTTAATTTTCAAACTTTTCATCACGAAAGATAGCTTTAATTTATTGTTCAATAAACTCTCTTCTTTAACCTTAGTCTGAATATTTGTTTTAAAATTTGCTCCCGAGATGTAAAAAAAGACACTCCTTCTACATCCAGAGCCTTTACTAAATGTTTTCAGCTAATCGAGTACAACGGTGAAAGAAAGACGCATTGCTGACGTGCAGGTGGTTAATGTGGTTTGGTACCAGGAATGAAATTTTTCCTAAAGGCCACAACAAACTTATCAAAAATGCACTTAAAGCGAGGATTTTTGTGAAACTGAAGCTTGGCTGTTGGAAGATGTGTCCACTACATTAAATTTGAACACCTTACTCACTTAGAAGAGCGGGACCCAACTTACGACTCGCTTCCCCCACCCGGTCTACGAGGCTGATCTGTGTGGCCTTTTGTTTCGGTTAATGTTACAAATCAAAAGCACGAGGAGTGACAATGTCACGAATTTGAAGCCAAATATTCAGAAATTGGTTTTTGAAAAACATGCATTTATTAAACTAGGCATCAAGTAATGATAACAGTAGTTATTGGCTTAGAATTTTCTTTCCTATTCCATATTTTCCCATTTTATGTGGAAAAAATAAAATATTTTGAAATTTTATAGGTTGTTCTGTGGTTCTTTCCTGTGAAAATAATTTTTGAATAAGGTGTAGCCCTTGGGCACAAAAAGGCTGGGCACCGGCTTAGAAGAATGAAACAACATTCCTTTCGCTTCAAGATACCCGAGTCTTTACTCGATAAGATTTACGTATGCTATAAATTGGTGTGTAAATATGTTAGAATTCTCAGGAAAAATGTCGAAAATCTCCCGAATTGCAGTTATTTTGATCAGATAATAGCACAAACTACCGTTTATGACTTACACGTGTGTCAAAGACAATGACGTTAGTCTGACATGCATACCGCATTTTGCAAGCCATCAGGGAAGGGGATGGGGAGTACATGACAGGGAATTTTCTATATTTCTCCAGAAAAATGGTCACTGGGACAAAATTCGAATAGTAAGCGATGTGTAAGATGGAATCTGAGCGACATCCGTTAGAGCGAATCGAAAATGGCGCGGATGATAAATTCGTGTTTGTTCTTTTACGCTTGGAAGCAACTTTTCGCGTGAGGCCATCACTTTCCAACTCAGGCGTTCAAATGAAACTTTACTTCTCGAGAATAGCTGACCAATTTCGACTCATAAACACTGCAGATCACGTCCAGGGAAAGACAATCGAAGCAGCTATCAGCCAAGCCCCACACAATGGTGGAAGACTCTTCTGTCTTCTTTTAATGGCTAACTCTAACAGAAACTACTGTTGCAGCCATTTGCCTACCAAGATGACAGAATGTGAGCCTCGCTTATGTGCGCCATTTGCATACGCTCCATCGCTAGAAGCAATAAAATTGTCCATTATAGCTTTCCTGCTTCTTCTGCCATGCTTCAGTGGTCAAGCAACTCATGCTGGATTAAGGCAGTTTTGAATGGTAATTTCCGATGCATTAGCTCTTATGATTCGCATTACTGTTGCCATTGTGACTTACAATGATCAGCTAATGCCCAAATTCACACTTGATATGCCAATTTTTGGGTAAAAATGGCTTTTAGTCTAGGTTATTGGTCATATTTCGCGTGGTCACTGTTTCCTTTGACATAAAACTCGAACAAATCAAACGCAAAAAAAAGAAGACTATTCTGGTTCGAGAATTGCAAATAATATTAAGATGGAAGAATTCCTTTGTTTCGAACACATATTTTCCATTTTATAGATACCAGTGAATGCGATAGGGATATACATTTAAAATAAAAAATAACTCAGTCGTTAGATTCAAAATTGTACACTAAGCCATTTCATCGAAACAAATTGTCTTCACTGTAAAAACTAAGAGATGAACAATTTTAAGGAATATGATGAATAAAGGATATGTTTGAATAAAGACTGGTTAAACTGAATTAACCAGGGACAAACCTGGATAGTTCTAATAGTTTACTAGTTTTGCCGATCCGTTCTTGAAAACATTCAATGGACATTCACCGCACTAACTACTGACATAATTAAACACCGTGAAATCAACCGTCCGGGTGCCACACGAATAATTTTTTCCACATTGCCAAGTTAGTTCAAATTCTAGTAATAATTTCATACTGTGAAAACAAAATTATAAACATGAAAAAATAATGGATGAATATTAAATGAAAGATTAGCAATATCAGTAATGCTAAGAATAAAAACATAAATTAGGGCAATGCAAAAAAAAAGAGCCAAATGTCTTGCATGTATCAATGCTCGTGTATATGAGTGTTCGTTATTAAGACCTCAAGGCTTTTTATATATATAAATATATATTTTAAACTTTTCTCCATTTCTTAGTTACTTTTTTCATATTACTAAATTCTTTTATGAAAACAATACTCCAAATTTAATTATATATTTCATAAGATATATACTATTTAGGAATGGAATTTTCTTCCACGTTCTCTTCTACGTAAACATGTTTTGCATTCATCAAACACACATACACGCCCCCTCCGCAATTTACAAAGCAGAAGGTGGTTTTTACTTAACAACAAAAAAAATTAAACTTTAAACTAGTTTTTTGTGAAAACGGAAGTTTTTGTTTTATAGTTTGAGTGTGAAAAGTCGAGGGCTGAACTTGACTATGTTTACTTCTTTTTAAGGAGTTCAGTGAAAACATTTATTTGGCAAATTGAAATTGGAATAGTTTTGCAAAACGACAGAGAAAGTCAATCAACTCAACATCAATCACTTTCTTCTTCTACCCCAAAAATAAATCAACATTGCAATAGTCAATCCTCAACTTACCAGAACAACACTACAGTTGAAATGTAACTGTGGTATATAGAAAAGAAAAGTTACAAATAAAGTTTTTGTATAGAAGGAGTAAATATCTGCATTTAAATGCATTCCCCGTCAGTTGCAGTGTTTGACATGAGTAGCCATATACGAGAGAGTAATCTCTTAAGCTATTTTTTAGAACCGGTGCACGAGCACGAGCGCCACTCTAAAGAGAATATAAACTTAATGATAAGTGATCGCATTATGAATTTTACTCATGTGTACTCTAACGACGATATTATCTTTGTGTTTAGGAAAGGAAAATACATTTATTTATATAATTTTAGAATCGTTCCGCTTGTTGGAGCATTGCAAGGTCCTTTCTGATTTATTATTCTTTGCAATTGATTTTTTAATTAAAAAAACTTGTTTAACGTAACACATTTATTTGAGGTAGCTATGAATAGTTACTTTTCCGATCATATCTCTTTAGAAGTTCTTTCTACAGAAGAAATTTAGTCGATTCATATAGATAGTAAGATGTAGTCTTTTCATTTTATCTGTTCAAAAATAAATGTTTTATCCTTTGCATTTTCCTTCTTTCTTTTCCCTTTGTTTTTTTAATGCTACAAATTTATTCAACAGTAAATTTTATTTAATATAGATTACTATGTGTACTCTTCCTATTTTGTAGCGAGATTCTTTTATTACGATGATGTATAGTATTATTGAACTAATAAGACCGAATCATTCACGTTCTTTTTGTTTTAGAGCGCTACTTTAAGTTCAAAATAGCCGTAAGTAGGCTGAATCAGGTAATACTGTTAAATTAGGTAAAACATTTTCCTTTGGAAGATAAAATAATCAACTGTATCGACATTCAGAGATTAAATGCGATGCTAATTGATACTTCTAATGAGAGAAAAAGTAGTGTAGCAGTAGTATTTAAAATTCTGAACTATAAATACCTGTGCGTGGTTAAACCTCTATGAATTTTCACTAAGTCTTTCACTAAAAATCTGTCATCAAACTGTGTAAGTTGAATACTTGGGCGCAGTACTTAATTCGTCAAATGATAGAAGTTGGTATGATATAGGGCTAAGGACCTACATTAGCCCTTCCTTAATGTCTACCTGACAAAAGCAATCAACTTACAAGAATAGTCAATTTTATAGGTGTTAGCGTATTTTGATTGGAAAAATCCATGCGAAATATATTTTGTTCATTGCTTATGGAATTTTGCAAATAGAAAAATGTAGATTGAATGTAGAGCAAGGTAAAAATATTATAAGAAGACGGATAACAAGTAATTTCATTTAATTATTTATTACAAAAAAAAAAAACCTTAGAATTGCGTCAATAAATATGAAATTGCATAATTTTAACAAAATTGTCAGTAATGAAAAGATTGCTTGGGGAAAGAAAGTATCATATTTATTGAAGCAATTTCATAGTCCTTAAGGGTTATTGAAAACTACTTATAAGTAATGAAAATGAGCTTTAAAAGGAAGGCATAACGTCACTGGTAAGAAGTGAGGAGTTACAGCAGTTGATGCAATAGCAAAATCAAATAAAGTATTTTGCATTATCTGTTATGGGGTGCTGAACGCAGCTTTCGGCTACATTGGAATTTGCATTTTTGACCTCTGGTTCGTGAGTACTCGGTGGTTTTAAGCACTCGCCAAGCCAAAGGAAAAATCATGTTTTTTCTTAGTTGTGATCCAATATTATCATCTTCCGGGATGCCCTCCAAGAGCAAGCCCGCACCCATCATCACATACGACAAGGAAGTCGAAAAAGTCCCCGAAAAAGCAGAAAATGCCCTTAAAACACCCCTTTAAAATTTCAATGGTACGGTTTCAGCGCCGATCTCCCCCTTTTCAGTTGGGCTTCCTTGTCATCACATTTTTTTTTTTTAATTTTAAAATAAGGCCAAAAGTGACCCAACCGAAAAGATTCATTCTAACCAACAGTCGAGCAAAAACGTAAACAAAATTTGCAACACTTAACTATTTATTCCGTTCCATCCGTTAACCCTGGAAACAACAGTAGAAGAATTTTCGTGGGCGGAACAAAATGTCGTTTGTCGGAGAAACTTCGTCACATTCTTCTTTTTCCACTGATTGCAGGGCGGGCTGCGCAGTGGAATAAACAACTCAGCAGGTAAGGGCAACAATCGAATAAATGAATACATATTCCCGCCAAGGGTGCAAGTGACTACCTGTACAGACCAGAAGTCACGATTCAAAACGTACACACGTCATCTTTACATTGTTTTGCAGCCATAAATAACTGCACAATTTTGTGTTTTTTTTATATTTGCGGAATTTCAGTTCTGAAATTCGGAGAATGACTCTACTTAATGACACTTATGTAGATCCAGTTGGGGTGAGAGGAAACATAATTTCAATGTTCCAAATTTATACCTTTTCCTTTGTTTTGAACGGATTGAGAGCTGAAATTGTGCACAGTGTCCATGACTCAGTTGGTAACTGGCACGAAAAAATTTGACTTTATGACGATTTTTAGAGAATAAAATGTTCTTTTTTTTAAAAATTTGATTATTATTTTTTATATTTACCCCAGAGACTATTGAGTAAATGGAAACTACTTCTTCCGCCATGACGTTGATATAGTTAGACATTTACGCTATATGCAATTGGTTTAGAAGTTTAAGAAGTTCTGCAGCAAAAATTTATAAGTGTAGTCCTTAGATCTCATACGACGAACTAAATTCTTTAAATGTAAACTGTAATCATTTTAAAAGAAAAATCATGTAAAAAAAAGAAGAAAAAACATTGAATTAATGTAAGATACACACAAAAGTGTAATTCACATAAAAATGTAGTCTTCCAAAAATAGGAAGACAGAAAAATTTGGTTGCTTCTACCGACTACTCCAAAGTTGCATATGCTTTTAGTAATGTTCCACATGACAAGTAATCCTAATTGAAACTAGTTGCTTCGCATTTGAAGACATTGCAGGAGAGGAAAATTTAAATCGCTAAACTTTAAAAAATAACTTTTTTCACTGTGTCATCTTTAAACAATATGATGCCTAGGCAGTTGTACTGTTTGTGAACACGCGGAACTCTCAGAATCATTTTTGTACTTCGCCTAATTTTCACTCACATATAGTTTGGTTTCAAAAATTACCACAAGTATAATGATAGAGTTTGTTTCCATTCACACCAAGATTATTTTTACCCCAGCTGACACACCATAAATAAATATTTCTCCCGAAAATACATTTGTTCACTTCTCCATCGATAAAATATTACTTCTTCCGCATCCTAATTATTAAATACACAAGCAGTAATTTATACATGATTTGATTTAATTATTATAGTTAGTGGAAAAGCATTAAATATGAAAGAAATAGCATATAAAAGTTGTTTCAAATAATGGCATTCATATTGCTTTAATGGAGTAATTTAGACAAAATTAATATTGTTACGAGTCCGGTGCAACTTCAACTTTCTTAAAATGACGATTCCAATCTTAAGAAAAACACAGTACGTTTATTTTCAAGTATGTACAAAATAAAGCATTTAACAATTGCTAAACTTTCAGCAATTGAGCAAATATCATTAAACACTGTACACCGCGCATTTATATCCAAATACTGTCGGCCCGCTTAAACGAATACTGTCGTTTCCAAGAAGTGTATTTGTTTAAGCGGGGATTTTCAACATTGCGTCTATGGCATCGGTTCCAGGATCTTTTATTCGTATAAGCGGGGTATTAGTTTATCCGTTACCCAATTAAGCGGGGATGACAGTATGCGAAAACACTAAGTCTAAATCGTAGCTCCTTTAAGCACACACACATAACATAGCTCAACACATTCACATCAAAGTGAAAAACTAGACTAGCTAAAACTAATCTACATCGATGCTGCAGCTATTTATGCCCGCTAAATATTCATCTACAAATTGCCAGTTCATTCTCAATTTTTCCATTTCATTCAAGAATATTAAAGCAAAGCTCTATAGACTACATTCAACTGTTACAGGGAGTTGTTCATTCATTATAAGGTTGCTAATTATACAAGTTGAGTTCGAAATGCCGCGAAATGTCGTCAACCTTGGCGACTTTCAACGATTACTAGCAAAATTGTCACCAAAAATGATGTGAACTTTGCAGCATATCTGAAATTTCTCTCTAATCCCATAGACAATATGTTAAGGTGCAGAGAAGGAAAGACATCATGCAGGTAAAGTTAAAGAACAACGATAATTTTGAGTGAAAAGTAATAGAATAAACGCAAAATTTAGCAAAACTTAAAAAATAATAATTGCGATTTACAAAATTTGTAGCAATATACAGGGTGGTTATAAATTAACAGGAGGTGTTTGGAGCCCTCTAGCTCGCGAACTACTGGGCGAAACATTGCCAAACTTCGTGAGCATGCATATTAGACTATGGGATTTTGATTTCTGGAATAAAAAAAATTAGTTGGAAAAATCACCACCAGGGGGAAATTTGGCGCTGTTAAAGTGTATTATTCTGATTATCGAAGAATTAATTGCTACTGACAAAATATGCATCCATTTTATTTGCAAAAATGACTTTTTGTCACAAATGTGGTTCGATATGATCACCATTGTAAAGTTGTAAGAGCTGCATACGATGCACAACATTTTCTACGGAAGCTCGTAACATATCAGAATGGATTTCTCTAACTTTTAAAATTATCATATCTTTTAAACTTGCGATATCAGAAATGTTTCTTTGACAGCATCAAAGCGTTGTTCTCTAATAGCATTTGCAAATTCGTCAACTTGTAGCTTATTAACCGTGTGGCGCCCCTAGCCTGATTGCTGGGCTAGAGATCCAGTCATTTTAAACCGCTTAATCATGTTTCTTAAATTTGTTATGGTCAGCGAGCCTTTCCTCAACTGCTTCACTCGCCGAAATTCTCGAAGAGTAACATTGGCATTTTCATCAAGCTGATAGAAGAGCTTCACTAACAAAGCGCGGTCCTGCATAGTTAAAAGCCACCAAGAGGCAACTACGCTCAGAATGATGAGAATGCTCCCAGTCAGTCATTTTATACAGATGATCGCTAAACGCAAAGCGTTTATGCGAATTATTGCATTCTGTTTGGTTAAATGAACAGCTATTTTGTTCGTGGTGATTTTTTTTAATAGAAAATTCTACGGCGATCATATTAAACCTCATTTGCAAAGAAAAATCATTTTTGCTTGGCGAAATTGATTTATACAGCATCTTTTCAAGTTTAATTCGCGATGTACAGTGTAATACACTTTTACAGCGCCAAATTTCCCCCTGGTGGTGATTTTTCAAACTATTTTTTTTTATTCCAGAAATCAAAATCCCATGGTCTAATATGCACGCTTACGAAATTTGGCAATGTTTCGCCTAGTAGTTCGCGAGCTAGAGGGCTCCAAACACCTCCTGTTAATTTATAACCATCCTGTAGATGAAAAAAAAAAGCATAATGAAACTCATGTACCAAAGTTCTAAACAATAACATTTTTTTCAATTTAGACAAAAGGTTAAAGTTACAAAAGCTGAGGTCAAAAGAAACAAACCTAAAAAAAATTCATAGTGCATATCAGATATAACTCAGCTATATTCTCTCAGTTTGTGTTTTATTGATAAAGTTTAAAAATATAATGTGACACACCACTTATGTATCTGAATCAAGAACATATAAAGAACACGTCAAATTTTGTTGCGTTTAGGATTTTGTAATACGTGTATCACAAAAATGCAGGAAGTTGCGATGGAAGTATTTAGCTCGTTAAGATAAGAAGTTAGTTTTTGTTGAATCTGTACCAGAAAAAAAGTCTTCGAGTTAGTTCAATGGATGAAAGAGCACGGATTTTGTTACACGTACTATGTTGTAATAAAATGGTTTAAATTTTGTAAACGAGACTAATACGTTAGTAATAAAAATTGGGCATGTAGCGATATTTAACGATGTTAATTGTTCTATAGTCAATACGTACACTCCCAAGTCCCAAGTACTGTTCTAGTAAACAAGAATTATATCTCTTATTCATACATACTAGACAGCAACTTAAGTTGACACTGACGTCACTACGCGCGGAGCCAATAAGAGCTCACAAGCAGTTAACGATCTCTTCTAATTCGCCAAGTAGGCTGTGACGTTTTATCTAGCTCGTGTTTCATAGGCTAACATCACGCTGACGTTACGACGTTAGTGTCAAGAAACCTTGCAGTGCAGTATAGGAGAGTTCAACGTAATTGTTTCGAAATAAATAAATAAAAGTGAAAAATTACCTCTTCGCAAGCAGACCGACATGATCCGGTTGTAAGTGTACAGCAGCTAGAGGTTAATATCATCGGACCTATAAAGGAAAAGAATAAAGCATAATTTAGAAATTTTATTACATGTGTACTCTACATTATAAACTTATATAAAGAAAATTTACAAAGTGAACGCATGAAAAATACCCAGTAATAATCATGATTTTATCAAAAAATTTCATTGAAAAGTGTTATCAAAGTGCATAATTTCTCAAATGAGATGAACCGTATTGTTCTGCAGAAAAAAGAGACAATTGGTATACGTCAGGGAATATTTTGGCTCTTTAGATTTAAAAAAAAAAAATCCCGTTAAAATTTTTTAACGAAATTAATACTTCATTTGTATCATTAAAATAGTGAGAATGAGCTTGCATCGGCGTAAGTTTTCAATGCATCTTGTTCAATGACTTGATTCATAAGACAATAATTGGTGTTTTGCTGTACAGCTTACGAGTAAGACCACTATCTTCAGAAAACTGACTATTTCGTATTTTGGATCTAAAAAAGAACGCGTGATATCACTACCTGTACCATAACTGTATTGAAAAAAAATGGTGGCTGTAAGCTTTAGCTGCATTGCTTTATTCATACTTAATGATTTCAGTCCTTAAAGGAGAATGAAATAGTTAAGAATCAATTAATTTAGTTTAAGTTGGGTATGAAAATTGTTCACAGGAAAGATTTCCCTATGGGCTATTATTAAACTTAAAAAGTCTATTAACCATTTATGTCCCTAATTAATTTAGCAATGGATTTTTACTTTTTTTGGGGGGCTTTTTTAGTTGAAAATTCATAAAACAACATACAGGGTGTCCACTCCAATCGTGGACCAATAGCTAATTTCTAAACCGTTAGAGATACGCATATAGTTTACTTAGGAAAAAATCTCCAAATTATGAAAGGAATTTTGGGTCTATTCAATGTTTTTCAAAAAATCAAATTTTGAAAGAGTTACGAAATTTAGATTTTTATACAGCCCCTCAGTCCTATCAATCATATTTAATAAAACATTCTTGACACTGTAACGTTTAAAACTAAAAAAAAATCACTCCTCTACCACAAAAATTGACCGAGTTATGACGTTTTGAAAAATCAAGATTTTGCATTATTTCATGACGTCATCGAGAGATTCGCTTAAGGGACCGTATGAGAAATCCTTCAAAATCTTGATTTTTCAAAACGTTATAACTCGGTCAATTTTTGTGGTAGAAGAGTGATTTTTTTTTAGTTTTAAACGTTACAGTGTCAAGAATGTTTTACTAAATATGATTGATAGGACTGGGGGCTGTATAAAAATTTAAATTTCGTAACTCTTTCAAAATTTGATTTTTTTGAAAAACATTGAATAGACCCAAAATTCCTTTCGTAATTTGGAGATTTTTTCCTAAATAAACTCTATGCTTATCTCTAACGGTTTAGAAATTAGCTATTGGTCCACGATTGGAGTGGACACCCTGTATATATCGAGTAAAGAACTTCTGAAAATCAGTAGGGTCTACGGCTTCTACGCCTTATAGGACCCCTAAGAAATCTGTTCCGATCGCAGGTACCATCTGTCGGCCTCTCAGCTAAGTACAAGGAGTGGTACTTGAAAGCTTCAGCATGATTAAAGCCATTTAAAATAAATATAAGCGGGACTTCTGAGTCCTGTCGGGGCATCTCTGCCCATAATATTTTTGCGCACACCTTTTCATGCACTTAGTGAATTTGCTATTTATTTATTTGCTATTGTAATTTATTTATTTTTATTTTCCTGTTTGTTTCGTTTTGTCATCTTTTCATATCTCTGTGTTTTGTAAGTCCTTTGTCTTGCTGTTTTTGTATTGCACCCTGTTATTTGTCTGGTACTATTTTTATTGTATGTAATGTTTTGGTGTCTTGAATAAATTTGGACACCGACTCCGACCGCCGCCTTACGAAAAGACCCTGGAAGCAGGGACGTCATTTCAGGTTTCCACAGGGGGGGGGGGGGCAAAGGGTCCAAACACCATGCAATTTCATCGGAAATTACAAAGCACCACGCCCACTTATATGTAAATACATTGATTTGTCAAAGCCAGGGGGGGGGGCGCAATTGACCCCCCTAAATGACGGACCTACCTGGAAGTCATTCTACGGTAGGTGCACTCACTCCTGTCGGGGCAAAAAAGGTTAACTTTCTAGGTTTGTTCAAAACGTTTTTACCCAACTTTTCATCAATTATTTTTAGGACGTAACAAACAGCGACCATATAGCATCTTTGCAAATACTTAAAACAAGGCAGGATCCAAAGCTTTTTCGGAACCAAACTGTCAGGTAAGTTGGTATGCCCTCTAAAAGGTTCTAAAACAGAATGACTACTATCATGACACCATATCGATGCCCTTCTTTATGTAACGATTAACACAAAAGAACTTTTAATAAATTAACTAATTAAAAATCACTAAGAAAATTCGATTAATAAAGAACGGTCGCGATAGGAATTCAAATGATGAGTGCACTCGAATGATTAGCGGAAATCAAACAGTTTAAATTTTACATTAATTTATTTTCATTTCAAATATTTTTCATTGCTCAAATGAAAGGAAAGAAGAGAAAAAGAGGCATTCTTAAAATGAAGAAAATCTGAATAGATTCATACATGAGATGTTAAGAAACTTCTCAAAGAACCTAAAAATATGACTATACTGACAAAATTGTATCGCAATTATTTAGTACACTACCAATTATTTAGTGCGTAATTATAAACTACGTTGTGTATTTTTATATTTTCTATCGAATAAATTAGTAAATTTGGAGCCATTTGAAACATAGTAATTGAGAGTAGTTACGCTTTTTAGACTTTTTTCTTACGCAGACTATGAAATTGTAAATCTATTTTTAATTGCATTTAAGCTTTATTTTGATTATGTTGTTTTTGTTGATGAAATGAACTAATAATAGTGATTGTGTATGGTAAAAATATTTTTATTGCAAAATGTTTGATTTTTGAAAGCTTTTCACCTTTATACCTGAATGAATTCTATGCCAACATGCTTTCGAAAATTATAACAATTTTACGGCATTTAACCGAGCGGCATTCAAAGGCTCCAGAAAGAAGAACTTAAGTGACGAAACGGAATAAAAAAAAATATGATCGCATCACCTCAAAAAGTGCCCATTAATGCTCTTGCACACACATCCTTTCCCGCTCTAAATCATTCCCGCGCATTCACAGCATTTTTGCTTTTAAGATGCTTCCACATTTTGTGCACGGGCGCACAATAGTTGATGACTTGAATTACCCATTGTGTGATTGACAGCCGCCTGAACAAACAAGACGACGAAATGGAGGATTTTGACAGGAACTTGGGGGAGGACGGAGCAGAAGGAATAGAACAGGCAGAGGTCAGGCCTCCTAACCGCATTTTTCGCGCCTTCTTCAATCCCGGAGTTTGTTTTCTGTGTGAGGAAAAAAAATGGGGGGCCTTTTATTTGCTTTAACTGGAAGATAATGCCTGACAGCATAAGGTTTCTGTCAGTTTGCTGGAGCAGTGGCGAAGGTGGTGAAAGGTTCCATGCGGGATGGGGGACTTTTTGGGGGTTTTTGGTGGTTCTCGCGATAATTTGACAAAGAACGGAGGATTTGGTGTGTGATAAGATTAGATAGAAGGAAACGTGTTGAATGTTGAACGAACTTAGCATCAGAAGGAATCTCAGTGCAAAAACTACTTTAAAAAAATGATTTTATGCAGTCCTGTTAAAACAGATTGAGTTATTAAACTGTCTCGCAACTTGTTTGGAATTTAATATAAGAACAGAATATTAGTTACTTACGTTTCATTTCATCGTCCATTTTCGTCAAAACCAAAACTATTTTCAAATCAAAATTATGGTGATAAAATCTCTCGGCAGAAATCTTCACCCGAAAGTTGTATGATATCAGCGATGCGAGTTTGGAGACTGCATAACAGACAATCAACGTAGGTATCGTATACGCGTAGAACATGGTTATATACAGTGGTTGGAAAAACTACATTTCTTTTGTAGCGAACTACAACTACAACTACTTTGTTATAAATGTAGTTAACTACAACTACAACTACTTTTGAATTGCAGTCGCTACTTCGCTACTTTTTGAAAAATAAATAAATAAAAAGCATATACCGTTTAAGGATTGACCGAAAAAATCGAAAAGTGGTTTACATTAATAAATTAACTCATTTGAATATGGAATAGAACTAGGAATTGTCTTTGAACTTATTTGTTACTTTTCCTTTTTGTTCCTTCTTTTGCTAAAATTTGTCTTTTCTAGATTTTTTAAAAATTTTTTACGAATATTCGCCACAAGAAAGGATTCAAAAGTTGAAAGAATTGAACCTTCAATTTTTTTTTTTTTTTAATTTTTTGCCAGGGAATATTTAGGAGCATGAAAATTATTTGAAGGAATATAAATTATGATGCCAAATAAACCAATCATATCAAACAGATAGAATGTATTTCGTCAAAATGATGTATCTAAGGATCAGCTCATACTTGTATGGTTCTTATTTCTCATCCAGTCAGAGACAACTGGATGAACCTTGTTTTGTTTATTTCGTTCTCTTTTTTTTTTCATTTATTTATTTATTTTTTAATTTAAAAGTAGTTTCCAGAAATGGCTACAAACTACTATTTTTTTTTCTTTTTTTGTATCGCGCTACTCACTACTCTACTTTTTTTTAAAAGTAGTGCGCTACACTACAAACTACTAAAAAATGTAGCTACTACAGTAGTTTCGCTACTTGTAGCGCGCTACTTCCGACCACTGGTTATATAACGTGTATGTATAGTTCGTTTTTCGAAGTTTTGGTTTAGACGAAAGATTTTTTCAGAGGTATACAGTTTTGCGTTTCGAAGTTGGAGAAAGGGGGGATGATTCGATTTTAATATATCTTGGACGAGTGCATTAATGAAAGAATCAGCAAACCTTTAAAATACTGTACGTTTTTTAATATTTTGAAACAACTGCACTAAAAAGAAAACGAAAGCATAATTTTGAACATATGGGAGCTCCAAATCTTTCAACCTTCGTATTTATTACTTGTTTCGCAATAAAATTTCGAATATTTAATAACGTTAATTGTGGATGAAATATAAAAGACATTCATATTGCGAATTTTTTGTGAAGATCATGGTTTCTTTCGGTAAGAAACCATGGACAAAACACATTTAAATATAATGAATGCACTAGTATTTTACATTTGATGACTTTTCCCAGAATCATGGAGTTAGTTACGTTAAATACAATGCGCCATTTCTCAAAGTTAATCAAACGGCCACACTTGAGATGATACTATAACACTTATTGAAACGTCAATTATTTCTTATAGTTTAATCTTATGATCCTCTATATTTGTAAATCACTAAAAATGTTCTTCATCACCAGATGTATCCATCCGGGTTTAACGATCTCTATTCATCGTTAAAGCATGCGCAATTCCTCTGTGGTAGTTGTCGATTATTGCCAGATCCGTTGGAGAAAGAAAGTAGCTGTAGGAAATACTTATCTTTCTTTTTAGATTGAGATGGCATCAGCAAATTATAGAATTACAAAATTAGCGTACTCAAGATAAGTGTAGTTGGAAGTTTTTTTCCTTTTTCTTAACTAGTATGATTTTTTAGAAGCTACAAGAAATTTCTTGATTTAAAAAAACTGCTACATATCCCCATAA
This sequence comes from Uloborus plumipes, assembly GCA_038373865.1. Taxonomy (NCBI): domain Eukaryota; kingdom Metazoa; phylum Arthropoda; class Arachnida; order Araneae; family Uloboridae; genus Uloborus; species Uloborus plumipes. The sequence continues at coordinate 21,801 of JAXGGA010003890.1, read as the reverse complement.
AGTAGGTATAAAACTTTCTTCTAACTAATTGAATTATAATTTAAGTTTAACTAAATTAGTTTTAGACGTCAACATCACTCAAAGAAAGTGTTGCCAATTTTGTTGCGCTCTTTTTTTCTTTTTAAATTACTTTATAAGTAAATATATTCAAGTTTCTGTATCAAATTATATGTTTCTCTTTTCAATACTAGGTATAATAAAACCATTTTTTTAAAAATATTTTAGGAGAAAAATAGTTGTTACCAAACGAAGTGAAAGTGTATAAAGTATCTATATTAAATTTCAAAATGCTGTGTAAATCAGAAGGAAACTTTTCAAATTTGAGATACTTATATACTTTTAAAACGTTTCATTTTCTGCATACCAGCTAAACCTTAAGATGGGTTTCTTTTTTCCCTTGAAGGGGAAAGGGGGGAAAGAGAGTCAAGAGAAAATATTAAAAAAAAAAATTAGAGTGCGATTACACCGTAATCGACAGTATACCTTTTTAAAACTCACTTTACTTTACTTATTACTTTCAAAATAACGTTTTATAATTTAAACTTTAGATTTCCATAGAATTTTTGAATCCACAATTTTTCAGCTTGTGATTTTTTTTCCCGTTCAGGATAGGAATATGACATCTATGTTTTTCTGACATTGATGTTTTGCTTTCGATGTAGTTGCTTTGTATATATATGACACAGGCACACACAAAAAAAAAATTAAAGGGAGGGGGAGGATGAATTATGTTTCTATAAAATAAAATCGTGATAAAAAATTTATCATTATAATATAGCGCGACATCCATCTTACAAATTGTTTTGCATAATGGGTTGTGTACAGGTGTTTATAAAAAGTTAACCATCCTTTCTTCCATCCCAATGTTAACCCATTAATGCCTGACATTTTTTTTTCCAAAGATATTTTGTATACTGGTTACAAACAGTGTTTAATGGACAGAAAAAACAAATATAAAAAAATATCATGTAAAAAATAAATTTTTATTAAGGAAAGAAAAATCGTCCCTTAAAAGTTACGATAGACCCCAGAGGGTACATACTTTCTTTACTAAAATTTTTTTCTGCCTACGATATAATATTTAAAAAGACATTTTATAAGAAGAAATAAAATCAGCAATTAACATAAATTGGGAAGCTGGGAATAACTTTGAAAACTTAGCTTTTTTTCTTGAGATTGTGAACGATGTAATTTTTGATAAAGATCATATTAAAACTGCTACAGAACACACTTTACAATGGTTATGTGCTGCAATCTGTTAATAACGAATTGAAACAATACCAAGGTACTAATTGAACGCTATTATTTGGTTGAAATGTTCATTTTGGGGAAATTCAGACCCTTTTTTGGACCGTCTCTAAAAAGGGATGCTAGGCATTAATGGGTTAAGTGGAGCTTGATTGTTATTAATGTTTTCCACCAGTAAGTTATTGACTTATGTAGCTGAATTGCAATTTGGCTTTCAATATGTACGATAGTGTAAAAAGCAGTCGAAAGCTTAGTACAACGAAATGAGTAAAATGAGATAACGCATGTAAAATTACAAATGAACAAATTTAAAGTGTTGAACTTTTAAACTCGTTTTGAATGTTTTTATATACTTTTATGCACGTTGTCTTATTTTACTCATCTATGATATTGTTAATGTCACTTACATGACTTCAGCTAAATTTTTACTAATGGGGAAAAAAAGTAGATGAAATAAGGATTAAAATAAAAAAAACTGAGTAGAAATCTTTAAAGTAAAAAAAAAAAAAACATGTTTATCAGTGCAATGTTTTATAATTGCATTGGATCAAAGAACTAATTTCACGAACTAGTGAAGTTTTCTTCCCCTTTTTTTACTGAAAAACATTACTAGGTATGCAGAAAAAATGTGCCGAAGAAAATTTTAAAATTATAATTATCATTTACTTAAAACAACATTTAAATGTAAAGATAAATATTATTGCAAAGGTTTATTCTTAAGTAAATATAAGTAAATAAACTTTTCGGAAAAATACTTTTGAATAAGCACCACTATCCAATGAAATGCTATTAATATTACTATATCATTTTGAAAAAAAAAAAAAAAAAAAAAAAACATTTTTTTTTTTAACGCGGTGGGGTAAAAATCTTCGAAGACCGGTCACATTTTTCCGCAATACCGTTTGCCGGTCTGCTAAACTAGCGCTTGAGAATATCTGGAATAGAGTGCAGAAGATCTTCTTTTTTCTTCAATGCATGTAGTACTTACTGTTAAGCCCTACATTTACTTAGTAGCTATAGACAACTATAAAATCAAGATTGAAAAAGACAGATACGGAAGAATTTAGAGCATAATGATTCAAGTGCGAATTTTTTTTTTATGAGCATATATTGGATATATTTCAGTGAAAAGCTTATTTCTTCCAGTTTAACACAGGAAAAGAAAATCACATCACATGCAATTTTTCTCTGATTAATTAAAGCCAGGATTTTATAAACTTTGTTCTTAAAGTTCTTCGTAAAGTTAATTCCTTTAAGTTAACTGCTTTTTTTCTAATTTCCATCTTCCACCGTTTATTAGTTCATGTTTTTAAAATTATTTTTTGCATATATTGTTGTTAATCTTTTCGTATCCATACTTTTTTTTCAAACTCTAAACGAACTCTGATAAATGCTTTTGGCACAGAGAAATTTTCAAATCAGTTGTGAAGGAAGCATTAATGATTCATAATTACCATAATTCAGGGCCGTCATTTCAAGATTTTCTAGGGGGGGGGGGCAAAGGGTCCAAACTCAATTCCATTTCACCAGAAAACATAAAAAACCACGCCCATTTATATGCAAATACATTGATTTCTCAAAGCCACGGGGGGGGGCGACAATTGACCCCCTAAATGATGGACCTGCCATAACTAAACGTTAAGTTTTGCATGATAATCAAACAATATTCGAAAATAATTCTTCAGAAATTATTTAATCCAATTGGAATATAAAAAAGTGTGGGGAGGAGAAGGGGGAAAACATGATATTTTACACTCAAAAAGCATGAAGTAGTATTAATATGTTTCGCCAAGAATTTAATTAACAGGAATTCGACTCATCGCAAGTCATAAACATGATTTCGTGTCTCGTAAGTTGAATTAAAGCTTCCAGAAAATAACTAGAAGATATATATTTTTTTTAAATATTAATTCAAATTAATGTCTCCATTCCATAGTGACTAATGCAACATTCAGAGTTGATTTTGTAACTGTTTTTACTTGTAACTAAAAGGATAAAACACATTATTTAGTTATGCTGGTGGATTTACAATGTACATGAAAATGTGGTGTTTTCTAGCATTCCACGTGAAGCCCTCCTTATAAGCCCGTAATGTTGCCAGATTGACAAAAGTAATTTTTTCCTACTTCATATGATCTTACCTTTCTAAAAAAAAATTAATGGCGAAAAGTACCCTATAGTATATTTATGAAGAATTTCTTTGTACGGTCGGGAAGTTTTGTTCCGATTGACCCCGCTGTTCCAATACACCCCATTTTACGGTATCTATGAATTATATCTAAGAATTTAAAACAAAATTACTGACAGTAGATATATTTTTAAACAAAATAACAGCGTGACTAACGTAACATTTTTGCAACCCTGAAAATTAATGCTCATGTTGTGAGACAAAAATTTCTTAAAGTTAAACGAGTGTTAAAAATTGAATAATATATTTGAAAAATGTGTAATGTTGGCTTTTAAAAACATAAAACACATTTATTAAATCTTACTTCTTTTTAGTCTTAAGTGTATCTTTTACTCAAGATGGAGTGTGACTAACGTAACCATCGAATAACATGCGGTAAAAACACTACAAACTATTTATTATGGCTAATATCAGTGATAATTACAATACTTTTTCAATTTTTTTTAACTTCTTATGTTGTATGATTGTTATTTATTTATTTATTTACTTATTTTTTGATACTTTTTTCACTTTGGTATTTTGTTTTCTTCAGCTGAGGTTGACATTTCTATGGAATGACCCTTCAATTAAATGTTAAAGTGCCAAAGAGCCAAGTAAAATAGTTTCACTGAAGATTTCCGAATCTCTTGCCCTCTGTCGCGGCTCTCGGTTCTTCTCAAAGACAAGCATGACATACATGTAAAATGTACTTATGTGTAGGGATGCACCGATAAGCAAATTGGCCAATTACCGATTACCGATTAATCGGTTGTTGATAATCTGCCGATTAATCGGCTGAGCCGATTAATAATAAGAATGATTGTTTTCCGACCGCCAATTTTACCATCGGTGTTTATGCAATTCCAAGTTTAGAAATAGTAAGTAATTTATTTCTGAGAGAAGATTTTTTTTTCCATTTTCCTAGTTTTCACAAACTAATTTCAACATTTTATTAACTTTCTTGGAACTAATTTTCATATTATTGTCAATAATATTTCTCACACATTGTTAGTTATGTTAATTGGACATGAAAATTGGGACATAAAAAAGGGGGGAGGTGAAGTCTGTAGTGAGCACTCCAATTTAAGAGTTTTTTTTTAATTTATATTTTTTAATAATTAGCAGCAATTTAATTCAATACTTTTATTCTTTGAAAATTAGAGGTTATCTAAAGGCACTGCTAAGGAGAAAACTATCGCCACGTGAAAAATGTTGCAACATTGTCTTTGTATATTTATTCAAAGTATTAGAATTAATTTAAAAAAAGCTTTATATCGTCTGTGAGGATTATTATTACTGTTTATAAAATTATTCATCATAGTTTCTTAGTGAAGGTATACCTTAAAGAATAATGTTTGAAAAATATTTTTTCGGCCGATTGATCAGCCCGATTCTGCCGATTATTAATAATCGGTAAAGTGGCCGATTATGGCCGATTAATCAGTACTGCCGATTAATCGGTGCATCCCTACTTATGTGTGTTCAATAAATGGTGGTTCAATGAATGAAAGAAGTGGAATGTTAAAAGGCGCACAGAACACAACTATCTTAGCTTGCTTAAAAAAAAGATTATTTAAAAAATAGCAGAAAAGAAAAAAAAAACTGTTATCACATAATTAATTATGTCTTACGATGTTTTAATTTTTCATTTCTAAAATATTAAAATGAAAAACAGCTCTATTCAGAATTTTGTGACCCATGTTCATTGTAGCCGAGGATAATAAACAAGCAAACTTTAAAAATTATCTGATATTTTTATTTACATTATGTATGCAAATATATTTTTAAAGCAAACAGTATCATTTATAGTATAAAAAAAATAAATATTTATCAACCAATAAACAAATAGAAACAAATAAAAGAAAAGAAAAGAGGGAGGGATGAATAAAGAAGCACATTTAAATTTTTGGCATATGAGTTACTCTGAGTAGAAATCGGTCGACCAAGGAGAGCCTTCCTACGAATGGGCTTCCCAACACTTTCGGTTGGTGTCGGAAAAAACCGTTTGCCAGTGAAGGCGTTAGCGATTGGAATAATCTAATTAGATCCGCTTTATCTCTGAAATACAAATATTCAAGTCTTGAACGTCCTAGTCTTGAGACAATTAAGATCCTTTCGTAGTAACTTACGTCGTTGGTAGAGATTTTTTAGTTTTATAATAGAGGCGTTAACATCTTTTTCAAGTTTTAGATATTCATAATGGACAAGTTTGATTTGGAGGCAGTAATGTCTTTTTGTTCGAAACGAAGTAAAAAGATAAGACTCTTCCAAAAAGGTAAAGTTGAAGGAACAATACGAAGTATTCAAATGTTTTAACTGTATAATTAAGTTTGATACATTCATTTATAAATTTTTAGTGATTTACTTAACAAAAAGGATAAGAAAAGAAAATAACAACGATGACAATAATAATAACAAGAAGAAAATTATTATTTTTTTTAAAAAGAATTTGTTAAAAAAAGTATGTCATTGATCGCATTGGGTTTTTTTACACATGTCATGTCAACTAGTAAACATTCTTATTTATTTTCAACGAGAAGGAGTCGACTCCATGCAATGGGAATTTATTTAGCCCATTAATGCCTGACATTTTTTTTCTATACTGGTTACAAACAGTGTTTAATGGACAGGAAAAATAACTAAAAAAAATATCATGCAGAAAATAATTTTTTTATTAAGGAAAGAAAAAAGTTGCGATAGACCCCAGAGGGTACATACTTTTTTTAATATTTTTTTTTCTACCTGCGATATAATATTAAAAAAGACATTTTATAAGAAGAAATAAAATCAGCAATTAGCATAAACTGAGAAGCTGGGAATAACTTTGAAAACTTAGTTTTTTTTCTTGAGATTGTGAACAATGTAATTTTTGATAAAGGTCATATTAAAACTGCTACAGAACGCACTTTACAATGGTTATGTGCTGCAATCTGTCAATACCGAATTGGAACAATACCAAGGTTTGTTTTCTCAATTTTGTTTTCTCTTAATCATTATATTTACGTTACAGTAATTGCCAAACTGTAGTAATATGTCCCTTTTCTATAGAAACATTCTTACTCGCTCTCTCATTAGAACCTATGTTGAGTTTTAGTCCTTTAAATAGGCTTGTTCACTTATACGTCTCTCTCTCTTATGCGCCTTTTTCTGTTGGTCCCTAGGGTAGGCACATAAGTGAGGGTTCACTGTATTTCATTGAGAGCATCAGCAATGTAAAATTCCAACTGTCCTGACAAGATGAATGGAACATTTTTTCCCAGTGATTGAATGTTTGTGTACGAGAAAATGACTGATAAAACAAAAGTGACTGTTGCGAACATTTCCAGTGCAATTTAGAGGTCCGTTTAACGCATTCTTATTATGAAATGAATCAGTTAGATAATAATTATGTTGACTTTAAAATATGAAACACAATTCATTTCTTTTAAGTTTTTTTGCTTTATTTCGTAAAATTGTACTCTTTAGGAAGCCATCTCACATTCTTTGCAAGCAAGGCAAATTCAACTACTTCGCACGATCGCAATAAATAATAATAATAATAATAACTCTGGAAGAAATTTTGTGAAAAATATAGAAAAAAATCTTTTAAACTAATTAGAAAGCCCAAAGTTTCTGTTTTTGTTACTTCTATTATTATTTCCTCCTCTTTAATCTTATTTTCCAGTTTAGAATTAAATAAGGACATATAAACCTACCTTGACAAAATACTCCTATAACACTTATTGCAAAAACCAAGGCACAAATATATAGGGACTTCATTGTTAACTATTAGAAGCACATGGTCCACTACACCCTTAAGGCATCCTTCGTATCCCGATGTTTTTCATTCAACTCATCTAAACTTACTCACATCGTCACACTGCCTGCTCTTTCACACTTCAAGAGCCATGAGGATGCCTCATCTGGCGCAGTTATCACTCTCCTTGGCTCGCGCCGTAGAGCCGTAGAGGATCGTAATGATGACACAAGGATTAAGAATTTGAAGCTGTTTAACCCCTCCCCCTCAGGGTAGATACAAAATAGTTTTGGGGGAGGGGCCCAGAAAAGTACGAAATGTCCCCTTTCCCACATAAGTTAAAAAAAAAAAGTTCTAGGAGAAAAAAAGTTTTTCTAAGAAATGCAAATGATTTTATTTACTGACTTTATTAACATCACTTTGCTGTGCTGAATCCTTTTGATTGGTAGATAGTGAACCACTGTTATGTTACTACTATAGAAGAAAAAGTGGCACGCAGCAAATTATTAAAAAATTTCCTAATAAACTATTATATAAATGACTCAACTTTTATTTCCCATAATACTCTTTCTTTCCACACTACAAAAAATGAACTGTTTTTTTTACACTATATTAATGGCAGCCGAGGTGGTAATTTAAAACTAAAATGTACAGTAATAAACTGTAAAACTAGCAATTTAACAGTTTCTTACTGAAAAGTTAGCAATTTTAGTTTATTGCCGGAATTTAGCTGTATTATACTGTAAAAACAACAGTACATATTTTTTGCAAAGCAAGGTAAATTCACCTACTTCGCACGATCGCAATAAATAATAATACTAATAATAGTAATAATAATAATAACTCTGAAGAAATTTTGTGAAAAATATAGAAAAAATATCTTAAAATAATTAGAAAGGCAGCAGAGGTTCTAGTTTAAACTGCAAAGTGCACGGTATTAAACCAATTAATTAAAATTATTAAATTGTAAAATTACCAATTTAGTTTATTACTGAAAAATTAGCAATTTGACAGTTTAATACCGTAAAATTAGCAATTTTACAGTTTATTATTGTAAAATTACCAATTTTTAGTTTATATCTATAAAGCTAACTGTATTATACTGTAAAAACAACATTAATGTTTTACAGTGCACAACTATCACGCAATTACTATTCAGCCACTTTTATTCACCGGACTCCTACTTAGTAGAGTTCTTTGCTTTTTGTGCAGCATTTATTAGCTTCTGGTAAGCTGTTTCAGTCGAGGAAAAAAAAAAAAAACTATCTTTCAGCATTAACTAGATTTTTGGCCAGTTTATTTTCAAATCGTTGTTTTATGTCTACTCCTTCTTTAACAAGACAGCTTTCTCCTTCATTATTATGAAGCACAGTAAAAAGCACTTTTTGTTGAAGACATTTTAGTAAAATTGTGAGTTTTGACAATCCTGAACATAGCGTTGAATGTAACCGATAAATTCTGAGACTGAGTAGCTCGTTAAAGGTCACATATAGGTAAAGTTTGGCTTTGACGAGATGGCACTTGACTCCTCCTTTTTTTTTTAGAATTGTTCATTTTTCTGAAGGGGTGATAAAGTAGAGAAAAACTGAAGAACGGATTCACAAATGTGTTATTGGTTCTAGCATAGCTTGAATACTCCACCCATTTTAAGAAATAAGCCAAAGAGGTTAAAATATTTTAATTTTGTGACGTCGAGACAGATGTCTTACTGGACAGGTCATATTCTAAGAAAGTAGGTGGGCCTTGGTTTTACCTCTTCGAACAGCCATTGGTCAAAGACAGCAATGCCTCCGATAGTTCATTTTAATTAAAAATTGGCGAGAGTATAGTTACAATAAAGAACGTAAATCTTGTCATTTTTACTTTTCCTCCTCCAAAAGCAGTAACTGCTGCAAATTACATTCCAATATTAAATAATCACACAGCGAAAATATATTTAGAGCACTTTTTTTATAAAAAATTCATTGATTCTAAAACTTTTAAGTGTTACTCACCGAAATTTCTACGTTATTCTTCGCAATGATAACGAAAACAATCAACATCAGCAGAAATCAACCAGCAAACTAAATTAAAAATCAAATTATCTCACTCAAGATATTTACTGCAATTTATATTGTAATAAATTACAATTCAGTAAAAGAAATGTTGCAGACGATAAATGTAGAATGGTTTGCTGCGAATGTTGCCTCTTTTTCGGCCTCATTATTTCGGACAAAGAATTATTTCATCTTTTACAAAGAACGTCACATCGCCAAAATGTCGCTAAACTCACACACATGGCACACGTCAATTTTTTCCTTATCTATCTATTTTAAGGAATGGACTCGTTTTCTCATTTGATTGACAAGTGCCATCTCCTCACGGTTTTATTATATCATCCCAATGATTCCTTTATTCCGTTTTATTTATTTATTGTTTATGCCGATAATAAGTCTCTTCGGTATCTTTTGACTCGCTTTTTTCCTTTTTTTTTCTTTTCTCCTGATTTCTCTTGGATTGAATAGTTATTGTACAGGTTTTTACATTATTATTTACTTTAAACGATTAGCTACGATCATTGCAATAAAAATTTCTTAAAACAGATATGAGAATACGCTTTTTTCTTTCTCATTTTGTCCCCTATTAAGTAATTTAATGTCGTTGTTTTTAAATATTGCAAATTTTAACTACACCTTTTATCCTTTTATTTATTCCCAAAACTGTGCACGATTCTTACCTTACAGAAAATTGATTTTTGTTTAATGTATTATAGTATAACGCTTAAAATATTAGGATTCATTGGTGTTCTTTCAGTATGGTATAGTCGAGATTCGATTATTCATAGCCTCATAACTCGAACATTCCTTTATCTCGAAGTTTTCATTGAGTCCCAAACTCTTGAGAAGGGTTCAGGAACTGCCTATAACTTGAAATACTGATAAATCCAAGTTTTTAGTCTGTTTTTTGGGACTTCGAGTTATCGAGACTCGACTGTATTACGTACTAGCGGTACCCGCACGGCTTTGCCCGTGGTATAAAATTAAAAGTTCATTTGTAAAATAATTGATATAGCAGAAAAAATGCTCTATTTTAGTTTTATTCAACTATAATTCCTTCAAAGTGATATAAAGATCTGATATGGACCCCACACTACTTAATTTTACGTGTAAATTTCTTAGTAGATGCCTTAAGTGCTAAAATAGTGCTTGGAGTGAGCAAGATAACAATTCAAACATTTGTATCCCTAGTTTGCTACGAAACAATGCAAAAAAATGTTTTACAATGATTTATCTCCTAAATATCATCGATTTTAACATCATTCAGTGGATTTTTCGCAAAATATCGCCAACAGCGCCAAATTGAACCTAAATCAAAAAAAAAAAAAAATTTTTTCGCCAATTGGCGTCAAATACTTGGCGATCAAAAGCTTGGCGATATATCGCCAAGTGGTCGCGCCAATTCATATCACTTTTGTTAACCAATTCATATCACCTTGCATTGAAAACACTGATTTACCCGACAAATGGGGTAAAACACCCCCTTGGAACATTCGAATGCAACCCCAAGGGAGATGGACAAAAATAAGCCAAAAGAGAAAATAAGAACAATTTTGTTGATAACAGGAACCAACAGAAATCTTACCAAAGTTTAAGAGAAGAAGAAAGTTTTCTTTCCTAGCTTAAAAAACAAAACAATACATTTTCCGAAATGAAACACTTTAAAAAAACGATGCAATATCGCAATTGATACGATATTTCGTTAATCTGTGCTTTAGGTACCCTTTTCTCGCTAAATGAACGATAGGCGCGCCAAGCGTGGTAACCCTAGCTATTTGGCGTAGTTGACTTTTTGAAAACGCGCCAAGCAGGGTCCCAAAGCATCTTCACCGCTTCACCGGGAAAAAGACAGGGTTGCCAGAGAATTGGAACAAAAAAAAAACTACGCCTCCTCTAAAAAAAATATTACAAAATACTACTGTTTCCAAACGTTGCCAAAATCAATGTTGCTGAAATGCGAAATCTATGAAAATGAAAAAAAAAAAAAAAATCCGCCAAATCTTTTAATTAAGTCATTAGTGTATTGGAAACAGGGTTGCCAGAAACATACTACGCTCCTTATTTGGGCCGAAAAAATACTACCGTAGAATCAAAAATACTACGTCTGGCCGTAGCCTACGAAGATAGACGCTGGCAACCCTGGAAAAAGAAAGAAACAAAAATAAGTATGAACACGTAACCATGGTAACAACATGAAAAGTTGATTTCCGTTGATAAAATAATTCATTTCATCTCTATTTTCAAACAAATTTTATTCGCGAGCAAAGCCATTTTAGAATCGTTTGGCTTGCTTTACTGAAGGTAAGCCTTGAATTTCGGGATTCTAAAAACAATTGTTACAGCTCTCCTGATGATCGTAGAAACTTCGAAAAAACGTCATTTTGTGCAGAAAATTTCAAGCTTTCGAATGACATAAGATTTGAAAATGTGTATGGAATATTTCTTCCCTATTTTATCGAATTTCCTCTAAGAATTCGAATAGAAAAAGAACGAAATGGAATGTTCGAAAAATCGCTTCGAGGTGCAAAACTACATGCTACAAACTAATTTTGTGCCAAGTGGCATGAAACTCGACCGAACGGTTTTGGCGCTACGCGCGTAACAGACAGACAGACAGAAAGAAAGAAGGACAGACAGAACCACCTTCAGCTTTATTATTAGTAGAGAATAGAGAATAGAGAAGAGATGATTCCGCTTTGTATTTTTGGCAACGATTGAAAAGCTTCTTCCACTTCCACCCACTACCAATCAATAAACCTCAAAAACCCTGGGAAGGCAGAGCGAGTAATGGATAAAAACTATTATACTCTGCGTAACGAGAGATGACGTGAGAAATTAATTTCCCACTCTCCGCACTTTCCCCCTTATGGTTGTCACAGTTACGGCGCTATGGACTTTTTCCCCACTTAGCTTTTGCAACAATGGTTAATGCAAACAATTAAAATTGTTTGTGCGTAAACTATAATTCAAATATAAATCAACGTTAATAAAGCACAACCTTTTCTTAGAAATTTTTGCTGTATCAATGTATGACTAGATTTGTTAGAAAACTTTGAGAAATAACTGAGACATGAGGATATAAATAAAAGCGTAAGCCAAATTCTATAAACATAAAATAAATGAAATGCCTCAACAGCAGTGCATAAAAAAAAGAGTGGAGCTGTTTTCTTTCGTACGGTTTCCATGGAGACGACGCAAAATTTCCAAACTTGATACGCCTATTTTAAAGAAACTGAAAATAACTTCCACAATTGATTGCGAAAATTTTAATTTGCCGAAAATAAGATCAATTTTTGCTTTATTTGTACTTTTCTTTACTTTCTAAACGAAAAGAGCAAAAGCGCGCAACGCGCGGTATATTTCGGTTTCGATATCGTTGGCGATGTCTCTTGGCGCTGTCAAGCCCGCAACGGATGGCAACCCGTTTTCCCAACTTTCCTGCGTTTCTTCACAGATGACTTGTTTCGTCTGCCTCTGCTTCTTGACAATGATTCAAGCAATAAACAATTACAAGCTATTAAAGACGCGTCGCTTGTCTGCGAACTATTTGGAGATCATTTTGAACTTTTGTTGCCTCGAATGGTTCACGGACGAAACAAAATAAGACGGGAGAAACGGATATCTTCTCTTTCGTTATTGCGCTTTTTAAAAATCTTAAAATAATCGCGCTTTGGAGAGGGTTCTCACATTTTTTTTTTTTTTTTCATTTTCCAATGGAGCTGCGCGTTGACTTTTCTTCATGTTTGCGCGATTTAAATTGTTTTTATGAAACTTTAAGAGTAAGGAAATGTTATTTTTCTTACGTAAAATTGAAGGGCTTGGGAGATGAAGGGGTGAAGTGACAAAACAGAAATTGCGAGTAATTAAAGTTCAAAGTTTTATTGTTGTAGTTGTTGCAGCTTTTTTGTTTTCTGGTTTTGTCATTAGTGTGCGTATGAAATTGGTCTATTGACATCTACTGTTTGATGTACCAAGTTTTATTTGCATAGCTGCATCCATTACTTATGCGTAGCATTGTACAATGTGTTCATTTTTATAATGTAACTTCACATACTCCAGGGTCCCCCGTTCCTACCACAACTCGTGGTTTAACCGGGATAGGACCCTGAAGAGCGCTCTGTTCTTTTTGAACCAGACCAAGGGTCGAGTAAACCCCTTGGCCCAGCACCCCCAGAGGTATCGTTTCACTTGGAGGACTTTGTGACCACGACATTTTTAACGTCCCCCAGCCACCATTAATCAAGACGGTGGATCTTTGATCGGCTAGGATCGAACCCGGGGGGTCCCTCCGAACACGAGTCGGACGCCTTACCGATCGGGCTACCACGGCCCGTATAATGTAACTTAGCCGCTTCATCCTCCAAGCCCTTCAATTATGAAATGCATTTTTTTAAAATGTTACATAATTTATGAAATTACTTTTGACACAAAATGTAGAATTTGTTTTGAGAATCGCGAATTTCACTAATGTCTGTGTTCAGAAAAATAGTTTCCTTGTGCTTAGTGCAAAAGATGTAATTTGCAACCTTCATTTATCTGTTTTTTTTTTTTTTGCATTAATGAAAATTTGTCCAAAAGACGCAATCGAAATATTTTAAATTTGTTCATAGAGGGCGTAACTTCTACGGTTTTAAAAACATTTTCAATCATTAAGTCACAAGTTTAAGTTTAAAACTTCTTTCAGGCCTATTTAATTACATACAGTAAACTCCCGATTATCTGCGGGTATTGAACACTTCCGTTTTCATATTTTACTGTGATTTTAAAAGTGTTATTGGGTCATTCCATAAAAATGTCAATCTCAGCCGAAGAAAAAAACATACTGAAGTGAAAAAAGTATCAAAAAATAAATAAATAAAAAAATAAATAAAAAGCATGCAACATAAGAAGGTAAAACAAAATTGAAAAAGTATTGTAATTATCACTGAGATTAGCCATAATAAATAGTTTGTAGTGTGTTTACTGCTTGTTATTCGATGGTTACGTTAGTCACGTTACGTTTGTCACACTTTATCTTGGGTAAAAGTGACACTTAGGACTAAAAAAAAAAATCAGATTTAATAAATGTGTTTTATGTTTTTAATAGCCAACTTTACATTTTTCAACTATATCATTCAATTTTTAACACTTGCTAAACTTTGAAAATTTTTTGCCTCGCAACATGAGCTTTAATTTTCAGGGTTAGTCACGCTGCTAATTTGGTTGAAAAAATATCTACTGTCAGTAATTTGTTTTATTTTTTAAGCAGAAATGATACATAGGCACTATGTACATTGTAAATCAACCAGCACAACTAAAACATATTGTTTATCCTTTAACTTACAAGTAAAAACAGTTAGAAAATCAGCTCTGAATGTTACGTTTGTCACTATGGAATGACCCTTTTGCTCTTTTTAGCAGTTAAAGGTATTTTTTGCACTAGATGTTTCTGTTCTTAGCTGTAATTTATATGTATATATGAGTATTATTGATGTTTTTAGCTATCTTATACACTATTATTGTTTTTAAACCTACTTAATGGATTTTTAGCGGTATTCATTCATCCGTAGTTACCGTGCCACCCTATTTAGCGGATATTTGGAAGCTTACAGTATTTAAGTAATTTTAGAATAATAATAATGAAAAGAACTGTTAACTTAAACTAAACTCCCTTTAACTTTTAAAAAGTCATTTATTAATGTTATATATTTTTTAAATTGCAAAACATTCCTTTAAGTCCAAAAAAAAAAAAAAAATATTTTAACTTTTAACTTAAACTATTTTTAACTTTTAAAAAGTCATTTATTAATGTAAAATATTTTTTTTTAATTGCAAAAATTCTTTAATGTTAAAAAAAAAATTAAAAACTTTTAAAGCGTCCATATTTAACGGGTTAAGACTTAATTTCATTCCTACTGGTGTAATGTATTATCACAGAATAGCGCAAATACAAAGCTAAAACAACGGCTCGCGAAAAACTTTAACTGGGTCTTAAACATTTACTTATCTGCGCTAAAGCAAGGCTTTTTGATAAAGAAAGATACTTTTTTGCGACACCTTTTTATAGTTAAACCATACTTTTGTCTTTAAAAAGTTAGAATCACTGGACGGTGCTCACATTTACTACTCGTTACTTCTTCTTTTAGACTTGAATGGATTTTGTAATTATTTTTTACGATTTTCTTATTCTTTTGAAAGGTGTATTTACCCACAATAAATCAACAATTGTTTGTATTGGTATTGTGGGTAAATTATAGTAAATTTATGATACTAATTTACTTGGTAGTTCTGCGAACCTGAGTTTTTGACAGACTTTTTGGATTCCTATCAATTTGTTTGAAATTCTTGTGTTTTGACTTTTATTCATTAAAAACATTTTTACAATAGATGAAAAGCAGATTTTACAAAATTAGTAACATATTTAACGTTAATCACTTTTTTTCTTGAATTAGCAATCTAAAACGAAGGTTTCTTTCATGAACATGCAATGCTTAATACAAAATGTAATGCTTAATAAAAAAAATTGTGTTTTTAAAAAAGAAAGAAAGAAGAAGAAAAAGGTTCTGAATGTATTTTTATTTATTGTTATTATTATCAAAATTACTATTATTATAATTTATTTTTATTTTTGCAGCAGGGTCATTCCACGTCAGTTCACCCGGTCATGTAACCCATGTCCTCGGATTTTGATAAAACTTGGTGTATTTAATATTTTTATGGTGGTAAGTAACCATATGAATTCTTTTGCCCATATGTGATCTGGTTTTTGTTTTACAGGCCGTCAAACTTTTCAAAAAATTGCATTTTCTGTCAACCGCTAAGCCTAATCTGCATGTATACGTATCTCTTCAGTAAATTGTAACGGTTGCAGAAATCTTTCAATATTTCCAAAAATTCTCAGATATGTTGCTGAAAGTATGAGGATTTAATAAAAAAATACTTGAAATTTATATAATATAATTTTGTTTGAATAAAATTTGAATAAACTACGACAAGCATTTTTTTTCTTATGCAAAACATGAGTTTACTTAAGTGGCATTTCACGAAAAGGCGGAGGTCCTATTCAATAATGGAAGGATTCGAAATGAGCCTGAAGGTGTGTTCTATCATTGCAAAGAATAAAATTAGTGGTTTTTTTCGTTTTCTCGTTGCTGTTGCACAATATACACATTTCAGTATCAAAATTTTTGAAAAAAAGTTCTAGTCATTTTCCTAACCTAAATTTCACTGAAAAGCAAATATACCTTTATTTTTAAGTGTATTTACAGCCCTATTATGCTACTTAAAAATCATCTTAATCCCTTATTAAGCAGAAAGAAAAGTGAGAAATAATTTATGACTCCCAAATTCAGTTGTTAAGTTCAGCAAAATATCAGATGTAGAAAAAAGATGTGCAAAACATGTATTTACTTTCGTAGCTTCTTATGAAGAGGCGGAGGTCATATTCAATAACAGAAGCATTCTAAATAAACCTAAAGGTGTGTTCTATCATTGCAAAGAATAAAATTAGTAGCTTTTTTTCGTTTTCTTGTTGCTATTGCACAATATACACATTTCAGTACCAACATTTTTGAAAAAAGTTCTAGTCATTTTCCTAACTAAATTTTCAATATTTTTTGCGTAAAAGAAGCATTGTTCATGCTTTTATAGCATGAAAACGTATTATATTTTGTTTTAATGAATTATAATTGTATTGAATGTGCGAAGAAGAGATAGGATAGCACAATCTTTAAAGTAAAAATAATAATTAAAAATGTGAGTTTCTGAATATTATCGGATTGTTTGTCTTTAAAGTGTTTGTGTGATCCTGTTTTCAGAAAATTTAAGGAATATACTGTTTGATATTTTAACGCTCAACCTTCCTTGCATTTGCGCATGTATCAGGTCTCTTCTTATTTTATCAAAATATGGGTCATAGTGATAAGAGGGATAAAGAATGTGAGTGGGTTTTCTATTTTGGTTTGTTTGTTTTTCATTGGATTCGCTTATCAGGAAGGTTGGTTTGCGCTGATAAATAATAATAGGAGATAATTAAAAAGCTAGAACCCCGGACAGACATAATTCAATAAAAATAAACTAGAAATTTCAGCATCCAGTTAAGATCAAATACAGCTTTCGACACTTGCTATTGGAGTTTAAAAGAAAAAAATTGAAAATTTTCAAGTAAGTGACTATGCTGGATTTGAAGCAAGACTATCTTTTACCTAAGAAAGGACTATTATCTTTACTATAACCAAGAAATGGTAAGATGTTAGAGGAAATAACTACGTCAAACGCTCCGTAACATAAGATTCTGGAAGATGTTACTATTCTCTTCAAAAGGAGATTGAATATGTACAAAATAAGTATTCCGAATATTTCATGATAACGTGACTTCAACAAGTACTGTCCGACGTCGGAAATGCAAGGAAGGTCGAGCGTTAAAATATCAAACAGAATATTCCTTAAATTTGCTGAAAACCGGATCACACAAACACTTCAAAGACAAACAATCCGATAATATTCGGAAACTCATATTTTTCATTGTTATTTTTTCTTCAAAGATTGTGCTATCCTATCTCTTATTCGCACATTCAATACAATTATAAATCATTAAAAATAAATATAATACGTTTTTATGCTACAAAAGCATGAGCTATGCTTCTTTTACACAAAAAATATTGAAAATTAAGTTAGGAAATGACTAGAACTTTTTTCAAAAATGTTGGTACTGAAATGTATATATTGTGCAATAGCAAAAAAAAAAAAAAAAAAAGCCACTAATTCTGTTCTTTGCAATGATAGAACGCACCTTTAGGTTTATTTCGAATGCTTCTAATATTGAATATGACCTCCGTCTCTTCATAAAAAGCTACTAAAGTGAATTCATATTTTGCGCATCTTTTTTCTACATCTGATATTTTGCTGAACTTAACAACTGAATTTGGGAGTCATAAATTATTTCTCACTTTTCTTTCTGCTTAATAAGGGATTAAGATGATTTTTAAGCAGCATAATAGGGCTGTAAATACACTTAAAAATAAAGGTATGTTTGCTTTTCAGTGAAATTTAGGTTAGGAAAATGACTAGAACTTTTTTTCAAAAATTTTGATACTGAAATGTGTATATTGTGCAACAGCAACAAGAAAACGAAAAAAACCACTAATTTTATTCTTTGCAATGATAGAACACACCTTCAGGCTCATTTCGAATGCTTCCATTATTGAATAGGACCTCCGCCTTTTCGTGAAATGCCACTTAAGTAAACTCATGTTTTGCACAAGAAAAAAAATGCTTGTCGTAGTTTATTCAAATTTTATTCAAACAAAATTATATTATATAAATTTCAAGTATTTTTTTATTAAATCCTCATACTTTCAGCAACATATCTGAGAATTTTTGGAAATATTGAAAGATTTCTGCACCCGTCACAATTTACTGAAGAGATACGTATACATGCAGATTAGGCTTAGCGGTTGACAGAAAATGCAATTTTTTGAAAAGTTTGACGGCCTGTAAAACAAAAACCAGATTACATATGGGCAAAAGAATTCATATGGTTACTTACCACCATAAAAATATTAAATACACCAAGTTTTATCAAAATCTGAGGACATGGGTTACAAAATCCCGTTTTCCTGGGTGATTTGACATGGATTGACCCAGCAGCAGAAGATTTTTACAAAATTTTTAAGAGATTGTTCCAAATGAATAATTATTGAGAAAACAAACATTTTATACATCATCACATTTTTTGTACTTTGTCATTATTCATCTCTACTAATAATAAAGCTGAAGGTGGTTCTGTCTGTCCTTCTTTCTTTCTGTCTGTCTGTTACGCGCGTAGCGCCAAAACCGTTCGGTCGATTTTCATGCCACTTGGCACAAAATTAGTTTGTAGCATGTAGTTTTGCACCTCGAAGCGATTTTTCGAAAATTCCATTTCGTTCTTTTTCTATTCGAATTCTTAGCGGAAATTCGATAAAATAGGGAAGAAATATTTCACACATTTTCAAGTCTTATGTCATTCGAAAGCTTGGAATTTTCTGCACAAAATGAAGTTTTTTCGAAGTTTCTACGATCATCAGGAGAGCTGTAACAATTGTTTTTAGAATCCCGAAATTCAAGGCTTACCTTCAGTAAAGCAAGCCAAACGATTCTAAAATGGTTGAACTTTAGAATAAAATTTGTTTGAAAAGAGAGATAAAATGAATTATTTTATCAACGGAAATCAATTTTTCATGTTGTTACTATGGTTACGTGTTCATACTTATTTTTGTTTCTTTCTTTTTCCAGGGTTGCCAGCGTCTATCTTCGTAGGCTACGGCCAGACGTAGTATTTTTGATTCTACGGTAGTATTTTTTCGGCCCAAATAAGGAGCGTAGTATGTTTCTGGCAACCCTGTTTCCAATACACTAATGACTTAATTAAAAGATTTGGCGGATTTTTTTTTTTTTTCATTTTCATAGATTTCGCATTTCAGCAACATTGATTTTGGCAACGTTTGGAAACAGTAGTATTTTGTAATATTTTTTTTAGAGGAGGCGTAGTTTTTTTTTGTTCCAATTCTCTGGCAACCCTGTCTTTTTCTCGGTGAAGCGGTGAAGATGCTTTGGGACCCTGCTTGGCGCGTTTTCAAAAGTCAACTACGCCAAATAGCTAGGGTTACCACGCTTGGCGCGCCTATCGTTCATTTAGCGAGAAAAGGGTACCTAAAGCACAGATTAACGAAATATCGTATCAATTGCGATATTGCATCGTTTTTTTAGTGTTTCATTTCGGAAAATGTATTGTTTTGTTTTTTAAGCTAGGAAAGAAAACTTTCTTCTTCTTTTAAACTTTGGTAAGATTTCTGTTGGTTTCTGTTATCAACAAAATTGTTCTTATTTTCTCTTTTGGCTTATTTTTGTCCATCTCCCTTGGGGTTGCATTCGAATGTTCCAAGGGGGTGTTTTACCCCATTTATCGGGTAAATCAGTGTTTTCAATGCAAGGTGATATGAATTGGTTAACAAAAGTGATATGAATTGGCGCGACCACTTGGCGATATATCGCCAAGCTTTTGATCGCTAAGTATTTGACGCCAAATTGGCGAAATTTTTTTTTTTTTTTGATTTGGATTCAATTTGGCGCTGTTGGCGATATTTTGCGAAAAATCCACTGAATGATGTTAAAATCGACGATATTTAGGAGATTAATCATTGTAAAACAATTTTCTGCATTGTTTCGTAGCAATCTAGGGATACAAATGTTTGAATTGTTATCTTGCTCACTCCAAGCACTATTTTAGCACTTAACGCATCTACTAGGAAATTTACACGTAAAATTAAGTAGTGTGGGGTCCATATCAGATCTTTATATCACTTTAAAGGAATTATAGTTGAATAAAACTAAAATAGAGCATTTTTTCTGCTATATCAATTATTTTACAAATGCACTTTTAATTTTATACCACGGGCAAAGCCGTGCGGGTACCGCTAGTATTAATAATAAATCAGCTGCAATAGTAGCAAACACGAAGAACTATACATTCAAGAATTTTTAGCTGCATGAGCCTAGGGTTTCTTCCCAGATCTTGGGAATATTATGAGCACAATCTTAAAGTTTGAGAAAACACCCGTTACAGCCCTGTTACTTGTTTTTTTTTTTTTTTTCATGTATTTAAGAATGTTTTTTTTTTTTAAATGTATTTAAGAATCTTTTTTTTTTCTTTTTGAAAAAAACATGCGGCTTTTCAAAATTCTGCAAATTTTCCACCGGTTCACTGTTCAAAAGCAGGTCACACAACATGGTCTCTGGAGAGCATGTTTCTTTAAATAGCAAAGGCATCTCGAAAGGAGATTCATCTGTTTATCCTCCTTTTGCAAAACGTCACTTCACACGCATTTAACTACCCGTTTCTTTTTATGCTGTGCTTACGTTAAGGAAAAGTCCAATCCAGTTATCTAGCAGCTGCAAATATTTTGAGCAATAACAGAAAATGCTATGGTAAGCATGCATTTGCTGTTCTAAGTATACATTGCAAACGTAAAATTACAAATGTAAACATTGGTAGCACTAGGGCACATGTAAACTGAAATAAGTATAACAGTATGCTGTTACGCAGGTTCATTTGACAAAGCCTAAACTGCGTGTAGATTTTGTCTTTCCTAGAGCTTCCTGAAAGGGCAGGCTGACCTATCCTACATTTTGGTTCTAAGAGATGTTTGTATTCAGCCTGCTTGAAGCATTTTAAAATGCAGTCAATTCTGGATTACTCGTATCTGATGCAGGGGCGGATCCAGAGGGGGGATGGTCATGGGGGTCATGACTCCTCCCTTAAACTGCAAAATATAGCCTAAAACGTATTTTTGGGAATTCCCGCGATTTAGCATAAAAACTGCACCCTTCGCTTTCCGAGAATGACCCCCTCCTGAACCAGAAACTCGATCCGCCCTTGCTCTGATGGGACCGGAAAAAAAATTTCGACTTATCAGAAGTTCGACTTATTCCATTTCTAACATTTAAATAATAAAAACCTCGAATATTTAATTAATATGTAGATAACTGATAAAATACAGAACACATAAATTGTTTATCAATGAAAATGCACACTATTTAAATTAAAACGTTAAGAGCAATAACAGAAATCAAAATAAAGGTTTCTTTTTATATGC
>JAXGGA010003889.1:0-95886 GCA_038373865.1 Uloborus plumipes | reverse complement strand
GTTTTTCGGTACCAACTTCCCTTAATATTGTTTAAAAATAAACCAGACCCTTACTGATCTTACCTACCTCAACAACGCTTGTATTTCAGAGCCTTCTAGCAACATCGACTAAAATCACTAGCTTGTCGGTTAATTCCTTCACAAATGTTTTTTTTTGAAATAATGACTTGTATCTAGCTACTTCAGATTGTCAAGATTTGCAAAAGGTTAAATGTAGAATTTTTTTAATCAGCACAATCATCTTTTTTTTCACACAACGTTACACAAAGTAAACACTTAAATCTTGAATTAAAAAAAACTTTTAATAACTTTTAATTTGTGAATTAAAAGTTTAGAATCACAAAAAAAATAAATAAATAAATAAAATAAAATAAAAATAAATTAATAAATAAGCATATAAAAAATCATGTCAACAATAAAAATTTCACATTAAAAACATTAGCGTTTAGAATTCAACTCATTTTAATCGAGTCATAAATATCTTTGACTAGCACGAATGTTAAGTCTACAAGGGATAGTACTTTTTTGTTATTAATAATTTTGTTTTAATTTCTTAAAATAAATAATTTATATATATTATCAGAATATGAACTATTTTCTTCCTTGGTTGGTAGTAAAAATATTAATTTTTATTGGTAGCTTCTCAGATAAGATGTTTTAAAATTCCTTTTTGAATGATGGAAAGAAAATAGTCCAAAAACTACACTAACAATCGAAACAAAAAAAATGTATACACTCTTCTTTAAGAGCTATTTTGCTTTAAAATTGTTTGAAGCAAATGTGCCTTTGAGTTCGGGATTTATGTTATCTCTAAATATCTTGCTCTAAAGTTTAATTTTTTAAACTGTTGAAAACTGAACTTAAAGGTGTTCAGATCAAAAAGTTAAACATGGGAATGGAGTGTCCTCTCGAAGATCTTTCGAACTAAAGTTTATTCGAAGCAAATTGCTATGTATCAAAAGTTCATGGAGATGGATAAGATAGAAGACACATACATACAAAATTTCCTCCATCTCAAAACTCTGTTTTTTTTTAAATTTCTTTTGATATTTATTTGAATACTTCATTAATTTTTGACTTTTGTGGGGGAGGGGGGAGGAAACGCATTAATTTTCTTTTCAGATGCATTAAGCATAATTTCATATTTTCTTCAAATTGAAATCTAATAATTGAAAATAGGCTTATATTAGAACAAGCTGGATTACATGTGTTATTACATCGGTAAAATATTGGCATTTAGTTGACGTTAAAGCGGAGTACTATTTCACTACTTCGCTTTGCCTCACATTCTCCTTCCTGCTTGAAATACAATTTCGTGCCTTCAAAATCAATAAATTTGTTTTGATTTTGTACATAGCTCATGAATACTTAATAGAGCACATATTCAAATGGCTGAATTACAATTTCGTGCCTTTAAATCAATACATTTGTTTTGATTTCATACATAGCTCATGAATACTTAATAGAGCACATATTCAAATGGCTGAATTACAGTTTCGTGCCTTTAAAATCAATAAATTTGTTTTGATTTCATACATAGCTCATGAATACTTAATAGAGCACATATTCAAATGGCTGAATTACAATTTCGTGCCTTCAAAATCAATAAATTTGTTTTGATTTCATACATAGCCATGAATACTTAATAGAGCACATATTCAAATGGCTCTCTGGCTTTACACTGTGACATGTGAAAATGTTTCTAAAATAATTTTAAAAATTATCTTCATATCAAAACTAAAATAATTTCCTAATATAAAACAGATCGACTCTGATAGCTTGTGCAAAAGAAGCCTTCAAAACTTTTGCTGAATTCTGTCAAATTCTTTATTAAAAATATTTCGCAATTTTATTCATTTTCTTTATCATTTTCTGACATTAAATTTTTCCTTAAAAAAGGAATTTTTTTTTGTTTTATACCCAAACCACTGGGAATTACAGCTTGAAAATATTTTCCTTTCATATTTTCAATTTTAGGAGGAAAGGAACATTTTAATACGTAAATTACATCGCAAGGCAAAATTAGCTTTCTCTATTTAATGAGCAAATTCAAAATGAAAAAAATATAAATGTTTAAAAAAATCCATAAAAAATAAAATTAAAGTTTCCCGCAGTTTAATTAGATGCTTGAGGGTTGATTAAAGTAAAAATTCGAAATAAATGAGCTTACTCGAAGAAACTTGAAGCTAGCGTCTAATATTTTGCTCAGCTTGACGTTGTGAAAAAGGAAAAAAAAATGCATTTATCATCATATATATACATATAAATACTTCGAAGCGTAAGAAAGGTAGCTGTGTGGTTTTTTTTTTTTTTTTGAAACTAATGATGTAATGATTATTTTTAGTTATTTTCTAAAAAAGTTTGCAAAATACTCATTGCTCATTTTAAAATTCAGATAAAAATAAAGAGGGAGTATCACGATAAAAGAAAGAAAATGCTTATAATAAACGCTTTTCAATTCAGGCCTAGTCTTTTCCCCTAGTCTTTTGAAAAGAAGGTTATAATCAGGGACGTCATTTCAAGTTTTTCCAGGGGGGGGGGGTCAAAGGGTAAAACACAATACAATTTCACCAGAAAACAATTAAAACCACGCCCACTTATATGAACCATATTTTTCGCCGTATAAGACGCGTACGTATAAAGTGCGTGTAAGACGCACTTTTTCTCCCCAAAATCGGGGGCGAAAAAGTGCCTGCGTCTTATACGCTTTCTCTTTTTCTAGATTTGACTCCTTTAAAATTGGGTGCGTCTTATACGGCGAAAAATACGGTAAATACATTGATTTCTCAAAGTCAGGGGGGGGGCAATTGACCCTCCTGCCCCCCTGAATGACGAGCCTGGTTATAATACACAGACAAACACACACACACTTGTTTGCGTATGTGTTTATTTATTCATCAATTTAAGTAATTATTAAAACTACTAACTGTTGAAAAATAAGTACTCCATTATGACAGCTTGAAATGTTTGGGCCGATACAGCGAGAGAAAATTGGAAAACCACTTTCAATAATTGAAAGCATTATGCCGCTGGCTGTTATTGAAAAAAGCTGTCTTCATGTCCACTTGCTTCTTTACTAGTTGAGTGTCTGCCATAGTGTGATAAGTTCTGTCTTATGTGGTTGTTCAAAATCGCCATAAATTCACTTTCTCTGAGCGCAGACACGTAATTTATACATATACATATATGCGTGTATATAATAATCATAAAAAATAGGCAACTTGAAACACTAGAGAGGGAGGGTATGTTGGGAATAAAAATGCAGAATAGCGTTGCTAGAGATGGAAAACACGGAGCATTTTCATTTTCAAAATGGAATGAAACCCATGAATAATAAATCAAAGTACAATAAAAGAGCTCTCACTTCTGTAATAAAATTTTAAAAAGTAAAAACATAAAGATAGATGTATGAAAAAATTCGTCTAACAGTTTGTCCTTTTGTTTATGTAATAACTTTCTACAAACAGCGCCGTAAGAAACAAGTGTGATTTTTTTTTTTTTTTTTTTTAACGGACAATTTTAAAAGTTCGATGCAAACAAAAGCAAAGGAAAGGGCGGAAGGGGGACACGTTTTTCACTTGAAAAATATGAGCATGATGTTTTGTCATATCGATATGTTTCGTTTTATAACTGAAATCGAAAATCGATGAGACTCAATCACGAATGTAAGCAGATAGTTTTGAGAAAGCACTTAATTTGGAATAGAAGTGTTTTATTTTTAAACCCTTATATTATAAATAACGATTCGTGAAATGTTTCATCAAGAGAAATTGCCTATAATAGTTTTAAGTAAATTATTTTATTTACTTTTTACTTAGTTTTTTTTTAAAATTTTTTAATTCAATTTTTGAAAATAACAGGTTAGTTTTTCTTGTTGTAAAATTTTCAAGCATGATGTGAGCAAGTATAACCTCGCTATTTTCTCAGTTTTGTGCGCTGCACGTCAGACCTTTGGAATATAAATTGTTTTTACTTTTTCTAGAAGCTGTTTGGAAAAACGTTTGTTTTAACTATTAGACTTTCTGCTAATCGAAGTGGTGTACAATATCTTATTAAAAACAAAAATACTTCCAAATACTTTAATATGTTTTAAACTATTGTGCTGCGGCCATCACAAAACTTCCTTCTATTTCTGCTTTATCAAATCTTACATCTAGCAAAATTCATACATTCCCAAATTTGGGAAGATGTCAATGATGGAAAATATGCGATCTTAATTTATTGGCGTAACATCTTCAGCACAAATGCCTGCACAGAGAATCTTTTCCTTTGTGTACTTAAAGGGAAATCCACAACCAAAATAAAATCCGCAGGAGTTCCTCGAAGCCACAATCCTTGAGGAAAACCTAGATGTGTGTATGGTGAGCTCTGATGAGATATTCCCGCGGATTCAAACCTTGAGGCTGGAATTTTCCAACTAAAACTTCATTCGATTTTCCCTAAGGCCAATCCTACTGTGTAAATGGGTAAGATTTTCCTCGGGTGCCTTTTTTTTAATATATATTCCAGTAGCGGGTTGGGACGTAAGGAAATCCTCAAGGAAAGGCAGTCCCTAGGATTTTCAGGAGAGTATGGAGACTCTCCGGGTTGAGATTTTGACTTTCAGGTTTTTCTCGGGGAATGCCTTTCTTTTTTAAAGAAAGTGTGGAAGTCCCATAAGTAAGACTGTGGAAACATATATGAAGGGTCAGGGGGGAAAAATATGAAAGTGACCAAAAAGCGATTTCGAGAAAAATGAAGAACAAAGTTGGATTTCTCGTAGCTCCTTTTGTAGTTTTTCGAGTTTTCATGCACATTTCGGTCGATTCTCATCTTTTTTTCCCAATTGCTGTTCTACCAGATGATACTACTCCTTCATAGCCCCTAGATAGCGCTAATATCTCAAAATTGACGAAAAAGTGACTTTCATCTTTTTTCCCCCTGGCCCATTATATACAAATAGAGGCACCATAAAACAACAGGGCTCCCAAAATAAAATACTAGTTGCTCAAGTATTTGACAACAGCTCCGATTTTCCACAATTGAAATACCTCTGCAAAAACAGAATCAAAGAGCGAAATTCAAAATCATTGCAAAAGCCCTGCTCAAAGATAATACAAAATCAGTCTCGTTTGAAGACGTTTTTGATTCTTATCATCGATGTGTTACGATCGATGTCTTTTAATAATCGCTGTTTTGCGTTCAATGTTTTTTTTTCTTTCGATGTCTGTTTTACACTTCAGCAAAAAGCAATAAAAATATGTAGTAAAAAAGATTCATCTTCAACAGTTGCAATATCTATCATATTGAAATAAAGGTTTTTTTTAAATTACTAACGATAATTTACGGTCAACGATTTTTAAACATCGGTGTTTTGCTTTAAAATTTTTTTGTCGATAACATTTCAGCAACAAAACTTTCATAAAAATATGCGATAAATAAAAGTTATACAGTTAATCAACAGCTGCAGTATCTATTTCACTAAAAATGTCTCCTATAAGTGATATCGATATCATTCGGTTGATGTTTTACAGGAGACAAAAGATACATTTAATCGAGTGAGATAAAAAGTCGCAATGTATTGGGGTATTATTGTACGTTTAAATGTGTAAGCAATTTATATAAAAAAATCGATGCTTTGAAACATCGAATGTTTTTTTGGTCGATGTATCAATACCATCGATGTCTTCATTTTGAAACACCGATGTCTTGAAACATCGATGTTTTACCTTTGATGTCGCACCCCTACTACGAATCAATATTTGTTAGACTAAGGTTTACTTCTCGGGATATAACAGTCCCAACGAGAAAAAAAGTTCGATTTTTCAAGCTTCACTTTAAGATATCGACGCAAAAATTGAATCAGCACAAGTACCTAATAAAGTATAGCTGTGTACTGATTTTTATTTTATTCTGAAATTTTTTCAAGAGACATAGCAAATCATTCAACACGCAGAAAGCGTTTGATTGCTCCCAATCCCCCTTGCAGGAATTTGCTTCCCAATCTGACGAGCGCCAGTTCACATGGGTGTTCATTTGTGTATGAGATTGTGTTCTATTTCATGCAGTAGTTTTTCTCTAGATTTTCTCTAGATCGGTCAGGCGTTGGACTTTTGACCAGAGGGTCCCAGGTTCTATCCCAGCGGATCAAAGATTCACCGTCTTCATTAATGGTGGCTGGGAAACGTTAAAAATGTCGTGGTCACAAAATCATCCAAAGGTTTGCTCGGCCCTTGGTCTGGTTCAAAAAGAACATAGCGCTCTTCAGGGCCCTACCCCGGTTAAACCAGAAGTTGTGGTAGGTACGGGGGACCCTGGAGTATGTGATGAGTGTACAGGAGGAAATTGAGAAATGCAGAGACTGAATATTCAAGCAGTTAAATTGAAAAAAAAAATAGAATTTAATTGAAAAAAATATCATTAAATACTGTGGCATTTAACATTTGGCAGTCAAAATACTTTAAGTTATATGCTTATATATTATTTTTAGACAGGGGAACTCCATGTTTTTTGAGAAGGGGGAGGAAATGGATCCAGCAAAA
Source organism: Uloborus plumipes (assembly GCA_038373865.1). Classification (NCBI taxonomy): domain Eukaryota; kingdom Metazoa; phylum Arthropoda; class Arachnida; order Araneae; family Uloboridae; genus Uloborus; species Uloborus plumipes. The sequence goes on along the minus strand of JAXGGA010003889.1, from coordinate 89,365 downwards.
GAGCCCTTATAACCAGCGGAGTCACAACTGCTTAGAATCATGTTTTTCGGATTGTAAAGAATTAAGATACTACTGCTAATTCATCTAAGGGAAACTTTTGAACCATTAAAAAAATATTAAATAAATATCTTCTCTGCGAATAATAAAGCCGAAGGTGGGTCTGTCTGTCTGTTTGTCTTTTGTTCCTGCCTTATTTATGTCTGTCTGTTAAGCGCGTAGCGCCAAAAATGTTCGGTTAATTTTCATGAAATTTGGCACAAAATTTGACACAAGTCTTATGTCATTCGAAAGCTTGAAATTTTCTGCTAAAAATGATGTCAGTTTAAAATTTTTACGAGCATTAGAAGAGCTGTAATACTTGTTTTAGAATCCCGGAAATTCAAATCTTACCTTCAGCAAAGCAAGTCAAACGATTCTAGAATGGTTAAGCTCGAGAGTGAAATTTATTTGAAAATAAAGATGAGATGAAATATTTTATCAACGGAAATCTACTTTTCATGTTGTTACCATGGTTACGTTTTTATTTCATTTATTTGTTTCGTTCTTTTTCCCTTAATAATTTTAAAAAATGTATTTGTTTTTGTTGCAATTCAAACTCCAAGCCTTATTAAAATTAGTCAAATGAAACATAATAAAACCGTGATAAGATGGCTCCTGTCAATCAAATGAGAAATCGAGTCCTTTCCTTAAAATAGGTAGAGAAGGAAGAAACTGACGCGTACCATTGTATAGAAGAGGGAGTAATTCTTTAACCAAATTAAGTCAAAAAAGAGACAACATGATGGTAATCCATTCTAAATTTATGATCTGTAAAACATATTTTACTTCACTATTAATTTATATCAATATAAATTGCAGTAAATGTTAATGGATTGAACGAATTTAGCTTTTAATTTATCGATTGCTGGTTGATGTTTGTCGATGTTTATTGTTTTTATCATCATTATGAAGAATAATGCACGAAATTTCTATGATTACAATTTTTCGGATCAGTTGAGTTTAAAAGAAAAAAGTGCTCCAAATATATTTTTGCAATGTGATTATTTATTGTTGGACTGTAATTTGCAGCAGTAATTGAATTCAATAAATAAAAAAAAGTCAATATTAAAAGTTTTTTTTTTTTTTCGATTTTTTTACAATTTGGCATTTAATTCTATTTCAGTATATTTACTTGTATCGTATTGCGATATTGCAACGTTCTTTCAAAAGTGTCATTTCGGAAAATGTATCATGTTGTTTTTGAAGTTAGGAAAGAAAACTTTCTTCTTCTTTTAAACTTTGGTAAGATTTCTGTTGGTTTCTGTGAGCAGCAAAATTGTTCTTATTTTTCCTTTTGGCTTATTTTTGTGCCCCTCCCCTTGGGGTTGCATTCATATATCCCCAAGGGGGTGTTTTACCCCTTTTATGGGGTAAATCAGTGTTAGTTTCAATGCAGACAAAAGTGATATGAATTGGCGCAACCACTGGGCGATATATCACAAAGATTTTGGTCGCCAAGTGTTTGACGCCAATTTGGTGACGTATCGCAAGTTGGCAATAAATTTAGCGAAAAAAAAATTTTTTTTGGGTTCAATTTGACGCTATTGGAGATAATTTGCGAAAAATCCACTGAATGATGTTAAAATTGGCGATATTTAGGAGATTAATCATTGTAAAACCTTTTTTTGCATTGCTTCGTGGCAAACTAGGGATGTAAATGTTTGAATTGTTATTTTGCTCACTCCAACCACTATTTTAGCACTTAAGGCATCTACTAAGAAATTTACACGTAAAAGGAAGTAGTGTGGGGTCCATACCAAATTTTTATATCACACTTTGAAAGAATTATAGTTGAATTACAACTAAAATAGAGTATTTTTTCTGCTATATCATTTTTTTACAAATGGACTTTTAATTTTATACCACGGGCAAGGCCGTGCGGGTACCTCTAGTAAGTAAATAAATAAAAATAATCATGGGCTGTTAGTTTACTGATTCTTCTAACTTAATTCCCGACTTAAAGGTAATTTGCTTAAGTTCTACATACTTTACTGAAGCATGACATTGTGTAAAGATGTTTTAAAGCTTTGTTTGAAGCTATCGCATCATCTCCCTGAACGTACAAATATTTTTCACAAAAAATATCATTTATCTCAACGTCCAAATTATACACTTTTACCCTTTTAAAAATAAAGCAAGTAAAATACACAGATGTTGCCAAACGTTAAACAATATATCAATTTGGGCAATTCACGCGATAATGCACCGCTCGAAGAGCAGATGCGACTAAGGGGGAAGAAATAAATAAGTAAATTGTACCTCTGCCTACAGAGAGCTTCCCTTTTAATTTAAGTAGCAAATTTCGTGTTTAATAATGTTTCGCATAAATACGCTAAAATTCTGCCAAACAAACAGTGTTGGGAAAATTGCTGGTGTTGTTCGTGACTTGAAGCAGAGGATTTCCCCCTACGAATTTAGGGGGAGACAAATGCAAGCAAAACAAGAAAAATATTAAACGCAAATGGGGGCTTTTTTAGTTACGTGACACACGCAAAGTATACAGGGTGTCCACTCCTAATGTGGACCAATAGCTAATTTCTAAACCGTTAGAGATAAGCATATAGTTAATTTAGGAAAAAATCTCCAAATTACGAAAGGAATTTTGGGTCCATTCAATGTTTTTCAAAAAATCAAATTTTGAAAGAGTTACGAAATTTAAATTTTTATACAGCCCCCCAGTCCTATCAATCATATTTAGTAAAACATCTTTGACACTGTAACGTTTAAAACTAAAAAAAAATCACTGTTCTACCACAAAAATTGACCGAGTTATGACGTTTTGAAAAATCAAGATTTTGCATTATTTCATGACGTCATCGAGAGATCGCTTAAGGGACCGTATGCGAAATCCTTCCAAATCTTGATTTTTCAAAACGTCATAACTCGGTCAATTTTTGTCGTAGAACAGTGATTTTTTTTTAGTTTTAAACGTTACAGTGTCAAGAATGTTTTACTAAATATGATTGATAGGACTGGGGGGCTGTATAAAAATTTAAATTTCGTAACTCTTTCAAAATTTGATTTTTTGAAAAACATTGAATAGACCCAAAATTCCTTTCGTAATTTGGAGATTTTTTCCTAAATGAACTATATGCTTATCTCTAACGGTTTAGAAATTAGCTATTGGTCCACGATAGGAGTGGACACCCTGTATATGAGAACACATTGGGAAAATGCGACAAAATGTGAGTGTAAGCATTTTTTAATCTTACATTTTCTATGCTCAAACGGATCTTCGATCAATAATAAAATCGGGAGTTTTGAAAGTTTGTCTGTTTTGATCTTCAATAACTTACCAAAAAATGTTTTAAACGTGTTTGCTAATTTTTCTTTTTAAGTATAAGGATTGCATTGAACTAATTATAATGACATACTGGACCCTTTTTAGAGAAAGTTGTAGCAACTAAAAAAGAAAAAAATTCGAAACAAAACTTTCTGTTTATATAAAGAAATTCTTCATAAATATACCGTCTGGTATTTTTGGAAGTTTTTTTTTTTTTTCGAAAGTTAAAATATCATAAAAAGTAGGAAAAAATATTTTTGTCAGTCTGGCAACACTATTGGCTCATGAGCAAGGCTGCAAGCTGGACGCTAAAAGGCATAAAGTTTTCGTCGTCTGCAGAACTTTGTATGCAAGTACAAACTTCTTTATGTTTCACCCTAAGAAAATTATTTTTTAAAAAACATAGACCTGAGCCAACAGAGTACCTCATAAGAATAGAGAACATTTTTTATAGAATTAAAAAAAAGAAAAAAACCTTGCTTAAAAGTAATTCGTGAAAATGAAAAGTTAACCATAGTGCCATCAATAAATACCTTACATAATGACCTTTAAAAAGCATAGATATCAACAAAAATTTAAGCACTAGTCTCTTGGTCACTAAGACTTTCTTTTTCAACACCGAGTATTCAGCCTGTGGGTTAAAAACGTTCTACAAACACTAAAATTTTTTTCGGAGGTCAATATGCCCGTAATTGTACGGGCATATTGACCTCATTGACGGGCATTTTTGTACTAAAAAAGCTATAACTTGGGACCCAGTAACACTTGTCTGAAATTTCGTTTATATTCAAATCTTTTAAAGGTTGCTGTAATAAGTTCTGCATTTTGAATTTCAATCAGTTTTGTTACACTGGCGGAAAAAAAAATCCCAACAACAAGAAAAAATTGTCGTAGAGTAATAAAATTTGGGTAATGCAATTGTCTAGTTAACATGTTTAATTGATTAAATGTACAAGATCACTGGCTAATTTAAGCTCAAGAAAATGCTGTGCAAACGTGAAATTATGTTAATTTAATAGAGGGTGTAACCTCCAGAATTTTGAAGGCAAGCCCGCCAGCGTGCATGCATTATGTCACACAGGTGCCGAATTTCACTTAGTGGTATGGAGTTCCATGCTTGTTGCACTTGCTGTGTCAATACTAGGACCGTCATTGCTGACTCTGGATGATGCTCGAGGTGCCATCCCATGATATCCCATACGTTATCAATTGGAGACAGAACTGGTGATTTTGCAGGTCATGGTAAGATGTCAGAACTCTGTAGAGCACATTGCGTTACAGCAGCGATGTGAGGGCGAGCGTTATCCGGTTGAAAAACGCCCCCTTGAATGCTACTCATGAAGGGCTGTACTACTGGTTAAATTAACAGACTGACGACAAATTTTCAGTCAGTGAGTTTGGGATAACCACAAGAATGCCCCTGCTGTCGTAGGAAATTGCTCCAGAGACCATAACTCCAGGTGTGAGTCCTGTGTGTCTAGGCCGTAAACCGCTTGGATGCAGGCGGTCCCCTGGCCTCCTTCTGACCAATATACAGCCACCACTGGCACTAATTCAGAATCTGTTTTCATCAAAAATTACAACAGATCTCCACTCCGACCTCCAGTGAGCTCTGTCGTGGCACCACTGCCGTCAGAAAAGGCAATGGTTTGCAGTCAATGGAATACCGGCTACAGGCTGCCTGGCTCGGAGCTGTCCTTGAAGTAAACAGTTTCTTACCGTTCCTTGGGTCACGACGGTACCAACTGCAGCTCGAATGTCAGCCGCAGATGCAGTACGATGCGCCACAGCCGTAAGCAAGATTCGGCGATCTTCCTTCTCAGTCGTGCCACGTGGCAGCTCGGAACTCGATCTTCTTGAGGTAGTACCATCCTTTGCCCATAGCTTCCAATAATCATGCATGGTGGAAACATTCCCACCCAAGTCTTTCTGCAATATCGCGGAATGAAAATCCACCTTCTCTTAGCCAATTTGTACGACCTCGTTTAAACTCGGTGAGCTGTTGATAATTGCTTCTTCGTCTTCTTAAAAGGTATTCCTGGCTAACATGAACGCAATTCGTCCAATTTCACGGAAAAATAATACACACGAGCTTCACAGCACGCTTTTAAAACAAGCCTTATTTGCATGTTCTGAGTGACGCCAGCTGCGCCACACTTATGCGCGGAATACAAAATTTCAATCGATGTCATCTTTCAGTTGTATAAACACGCCTACCAAATTTCGTTTACCTAACACAAGTCTTTCTTGGTGTTGGGATTTTTTTTTCCGCCAGTGTATTTAATCTTTCATGTAAGAAAAAAAACTAAATAACAGCTTAATAAATCCCGTTTTTATTTGAAAAGATTTAAGTACCATTATTTATCACTACCAGAAATAACTCTGCAGCATAAAGTAATAAAAATAGAAATCATCTGACGAAATGTTCTCCCTTTATCTCTAAATGCCATCATTTTCCGTTACCACTCCGAATAACGTTGATCACCACAGAGAAAGAACCACTGAGCAGTTTCTTATTGATACGGTTCATAAATGATTTTATTTTTCGTACCATATTTCGCCCACATCCATCAGCTGAAAATACTCAGACAGATTGATAGAGATTCCAAAAATAGATAAGTCAAAGAAAAGCTTTTTGATTTTTTTTTACTCTTGCCTTTCGTCTAAAATTCCTCAAAAAGATTAAGTACTTTCTCCTATTTCCACGTGTACACAACTTTAGTAGATGAACAGGACTCTGTTGAATTAAGATATATCCATGTTGTGCTGCATATGTTCTGTTTATTAATATGTTTCCCAAACTTCTGTCAAATTGAAAAATTGTTTTAAATTACGATACAGTGAACTCTCACTTATACGCCGGCCCAAGGGACCAACAGAAAAAGGCGCATAACTGAGAGAGACGCATAAGCGAACAAGCATATTTAAAGGTCTAAAACGCAACATAAGTTCTAATGAGAGCATGAATAAGAATATTTGTATAGAAAAGGGAGATATTATTGTGGTTTGGCATTTGGCAATTACTGTAACGTAACTACAATGATTAAGAGAAAACAAAAATTGTGGCGTACCTAATCACAAATTGTTCCCTTTAAAACGATACATAATAGATAATTGTCCCTCTCCGAATTCTCGTTCATACGGTAAAAAGACCTTCCGTGAGTAATAAAGGCAAAAGATTAAATATGAAAGTGAAGAAACATGCTTATTTTTTAAAGAAAATAAAATAAATTGTTAATATATTACAAAAATTTCGGCGCATAAGTGAAATATTTATTTTTAGAGTGACGCAAAAACGAATGATAGTATCATTGTTATGCTATAGAATGTGCTGGGACCATTGAAAACCGTCGTATAAGTGAAAAAGGCGCATAAAAGAGGCGGTGTATAAACGAGAGTTCACTGTATTTTAGATATGACATTGCTTCTGTTTATGTATTCCGAATAGACATCATACCATGGTTAGTCAATTGTTGCTTGCAATGCTGTTAAAACTAGGAACTATTACTTGAAAAAGCCATTCAAATATATTTACTAGTACATCAGAACTAACTACACTCTTCTGTTAACTGAATGGATTTACTAGAAATCTAGCAAATCCATAAATAACCAAACATAATTTGTCCGATTAACTTTTGCGCAATATTACAATTAACAAACCAGAAAAGCGCAATTGCTTCAATAACGCATGTTATAAAGTTACTCATAGCGGCGCATTACTATTGCTTAGGTTAAGTAAATATTTAAGAGGGGCTTAACATAGACTTCTTCACAATTTTATATGAAGAAAAATGCCACCCGTATTCCAAGATGTCATTGCCCACTTTGGTTCTCTCTTATGTGAAGATGGGGATTGATTTAAGGAGGGTAGTCGTACGTCTACGTCTATTTTTGTCAATAATATTAATCCCAATTTAATATATATATATATATACATACTATTAATGAAACAATAAGCGAATTGCAATATTTAAAGCTAAAACAATGACACAAAACCCCTCTCTCCCCAGTTGCAGTTAATGTATTTCAAAGCACGTTTTAAAACAAAACTTATAAATAAATAAATAAATAAAACATGCGTTTTTTCGATTAATGAAATGTGTGTAGGTCGGAAAAATTAGCTGTGTGTCTGCAACTGAAGAGCTTTTGAAAAATAAAGTCGAAAATAGTCCGATTTCGTAAAAAAAATATGTGTGTGTGTGTGTGTGATACCAGATGGATATGAAAATAAAACGCGATTCCATGAGCTTTTTGTGAATGCCTTTTTTCTGTCTGCTGTTAACACCGTCAGTCACTGGATAACACAGTTTTTTTAGTCAATCAAAACGTTTTCCTAATAAGTAGAAAAACACACTAATTTGAAAAAAAAATTTAGCACTAAAATTGAAAGTATTGCACAACTTCTGATCATGTTTAATTGTACGCATTTTCTCTACAATCTTGTTACATTGACATACCGTAAGTTATTATAACCAACCTTAAATGTAAAAGCACATATTATATTTTGTTACACATTTTTAAAATGAAACGTTCATTATAACAAGGCAATTAATAGTTTTTAGGTTATTATTAGAAACAACATGGTTAACTTCTTTTTTATACCAAGTTCTTTTACTTAATTAAATATTTCATATCATGCTCAAAAGCATGTGGCAGGGAGGAAACAAGTGACGTCTGCAAAATACCTAAATCCACAAAATTGAAAGAAAACAAAGAACTATTTTTTTATAACAGTTCAATTACGACATAACTTATTTACGATATTTTATTATGGATCATTACTTTCAAATGACTCCAGACCTTCTCCCAAGGCGATCGTTCCACAATAAACGACCTGCTATTAAAATGATAGTACAAGACCTTTATTTTTTGCTATCTTCATTGTCCTAAATGTGTACAGCAATAAACGTATTTAGAAAGCTTCTTTCGAACAGACATTTCGAAGATATTGTAATAAAACAGGAGTCATCCATCGAATTTCTTCAATACAATCCTAAATGAGTTCATTTATTTTTTGTTGTGAAGTATTACAAATCATTTGAAAACGAGGTCAATGGTAATAAATGGAATACATCAATTTTTGTTACATGAATAAAGAAAATAAACGATAGATAACGAATCTAACATAGCTTGGGAATGTTATTCACTTTATTCAACAAAAGAGTTAAAGTATGAGTACTTATTGTTTTGGTCATTTTGATGTAACAATGAAGATTGATTTTAGGACTTTAACTTTAATAGGGACTTTTATGTGATATTAGGCACATATTACTTAGAAGATAATTTTTATTTTAACATAAATATTTTCTGAAACCGGCATTTATGTCGTCATAAATATTTGCATAAATAAAATCCTTGGAAGTATTATTTATATTAATGCTTACACACCACATATTATTCTTCACCAATATTAAAAGTTAATTTCGGAAATACAGATTTCAGCCAGTAGCATCCTTCGAAAAAGCAGCTTTTTGTCTCAAAAAAAAAAATACATAATCTAGCATAGTTAATAACTTAATTATATACATAAAGCAGATATGCATCTGTATCGGAAATAATTCAAGGCTTCTAAAATCAAATGTTTCATTTTTATGCCCATATGATACCAGATATAATTCGCTATGTTCTAAAATGCAACGCAATGTTTAAAAATTTTTATTGAAATGTATTTATGAAAAACGAAATAGTTCCTTTTTTATATACACTTGTGCTAGCAAGTAATTTTCTATTGTTAATTTTTTTCTCAATTTTAGGTACTAAATCGAAAACTCAGTATTTTAAAAATACTTTTAACAATATGTAAATTATTTTTTAGAAACGACTTTTTAATTTAGTGAAAATAACAAGAGTGTTTTACATTCAAATTTTGTGGCTTTTAAGCTCAAAAATATTTTAATGCTACGTAAAAGTTATTTTTACAGCACAAGGCGATGGTTTTTTGAGTGGTGTAGTGTACTCGTGGCATTCCAGAAAACCATATAAAACGAAGCTAAATCCATCTAAAATAGTGTGTGGGCAGTGAAACCACTAACGATATAATTTTGCATTTTCAATGCAAATAAGTTAAAGAAAGCATTGACTGTCAACCCATCGAAGCAGTACATTATGCCTTCATTCCAAAGTTAAAACATTAAACTTTCCAGTTTAAAATTTCTCAATTGATTTAGAACCTAGCTAAACGATAGTGTTAAAATCACTGCTAAAGAAACGAGCTAAGATGCTGCATCATTGTTTTTCATGAAAAAAAACTGGTGGTTTTTAAGGAAAACTCTCTGAATATACTACTCTGAATATGCAGAAACATATTCAGTTAAATTAATGTATTTAAGCAAAAGGGTTGCAATGTCAGGATCAACACATTATTAAATAGATGGGGCGCTTCTGCAACTTAAATATCTAATGTCCGTATCTACCATCCGATTAGAAACTCAGTCAGACCCCCTAACCACCAATCGAAGCCTTCTTTAATACATTATTCACTAGCCGTTTGAAATCTTTGTCAGACAACAGAACCGCTGAAGGAAGTCTCCTTGTTAGTTAAAGAAGGCTTCGATTAGCAGTTTACGTGTCTGATGGAGTTCCAAATGGTCTGCAGATCGAATCATTTGCCAAATAGAAGCAATCCATTGGCGGTTCATTTGTTGAATGATAGCATGCATAGATAAGTAAATACTGACGTAAGTAACAAACTTAATCGTTTTACTAAGGTCAGTTTCAATCTGACTTGCGTAAGATGAATATTGTACTTGGATATTTTAGTTTGTAATTAAAGTGATATGTTACCTCTTTTTACGCACGAATTTTCTTTCAGCTTTATCAAAAAAAAAAAAAACCTCTGAAATTTACTCTTTTTTTCTCTTTAATAAAAACTTCGAAGCTCATTAGCAATCTAAAAATAGAAATATTTATTTTCTTTGTTGAAGATCTGTCTTAGATAAGACTAAAAGTTATGACTAAATGATGAATGAAAAAAAAATAATAATGTTTCAATATTCCAGCTGGGCACTCAATAGAACAGTTGTGCAGAAAATATTGTTGAAAATGTACGAGAAAAGAAATGAATTAGAAATGTAGAAATACTTTTAAAAAATCATCGTCAAATATGTGTTTTATGCAACAGAAAATGAGCTAAACCTGTAATACTTCAACAAAGTACTTTTTATGTTCAGGTTTACATATATTACTCCTTTTAAATCTAAATGAATAAATCTTTAAAGCGTCAACAATCTTTTGTATGTGCACGTATTGTATACAATTGCTACTTATTGGTTTTAAATGTGTATTTTTTTTTCTTTTTTAAATTTAAACTGTCGTTTTTTTACCACGCCATTATTTTAGTACAATACCACCTTACAAAAATTTTAGCAGCAAAAATTAAAGATTTTATTTTCAGCATCAAAGGAAATAATTTTTAAAACTTGAATTTTCGTGAAAAAAAAATAATACGCAACATTTTTTAAGGTATTTCAAAGCTTTAATCGCGGGCTTTGACGCGACTGAATCAAGAAACTTCGTAACGAAAAAACCTAACACCAACCACTCCGACGTGATCACAGTAAGCGTAATAATGACAATTTTGAATGTAAGGCTTCTCTGGATTACATAATGAAATTCATTTCTATGGTAATTTAGAAATTTTTATCTACATATATTTAAATCAATGTCCTGAGATCACAGCCAATACCGCTGAAGCGTTAGATTTAAAATTTGACAGGCATGTCTACATGATTACGAAAGTATCCATTAAGAGAGGATTTTTCGAAATATCAATTAGTTTGGGAGAAATTAATTTAATTTCTGTGAAATTAATACCTGTAATTGAAATCTAAATCACTTATTTTCAAAGGCTTTCCTCCATTTAAATCATTATTCGGTACTTCATCTCTACATTTGGCGGATAGCGAATTTTAAATTTGATATTAATTTTCGTTTAAATTGAATGCTTACAGTGGAAGCGTTTTAGTAGTATAACTATACACATGAATTATTTTCTATATTTTTTAAATTTAATTGTCCAAAAGAAAAAGAGCATAACACGCAGACATGTTCTATTCAACCCTTCCCGACACAAACACACATATATATATATATATATATATATATATATATATATATATATATATATAGTAATATGAGGACTAGTAATGCAAAAACATGCCGGAGCAGGATTTAACATATTATTAGTAACAGTCATGCACTTCCTACCTATGTTTTGGCTGCATTTTTTTTTTTTTTTTTTTTTTTACAGAAAATTAAAATATCTTCAGCAAAGAAGACTTACCTGCAAAAGAAAAAAAAAATATTTTACTATGACATTTGCAACAACACAAATTTCAACAAGAAAACTAAAGGTAAAAGTATAAAATAATATTAAGTATAAATGATAATCCATTCACTTTTTATTAATAACACTACCCCCAATGTTCTACTAAACGCGTACTTATGCTTTCATTAGCACTTCAACTATTACTAACATCACAGTACTTACTACATTATATTCCTGCAGATGAAATAGTAATATGAAAAAAATTTGAATCATGCTTCAATTGAAAAAATGTATAAAAAGGTATATACACTGCTCAAAACAATCAAAGGATATTTTAGGTTTCCTATAAAAATGGGTTTAAACATTTTTCAACATTTTTTTTTTTTTGCATAAAAGGGAAGAAGAGAGTTACAAATGTAAATTTTGTTATTTCCAAACTTCATAGAATGCAAATTTTGAGTTTGACGTCGAATACGACTCTTTAGCGCCAGCGAATGAAATTTCACTCTCTATTTACTATAAGATAAGAATGATCGACGTTCTGTAAGAGCATTGTTCTAATGTGTACCATGTGTCAACGAAGACATTTGACCAATTTAGAAGTTTCTAGAGTTGTTGGCAGACTAGAGGGAGGCCAAACACAAGTCGAGCTAGCGGAAACCATTGGAGTTTCTCAAAGTGTAGTTTCCAGGATCTGGAGCCGTTTTCTAGAGACGTAGACTGGCTACAAAGCCCATTGAAGACAGCTGTTTAGCTTTATCGGCTCGGAGGCACTGAAATATGAGTGCCACTCAACTGCAACGACAACTTTGCTCGGCTACTGGCAACCGTGTTTCGACACAAATTGTCCAAAATCGACTTCACGCAGTTGGCATGTATGCCCGTCGACCAATGGGTGTGGTCAGATTAAGTCAAGTCACCGTCTTGTCCGTAAAGAGTGGGCAACGGACCACGTTAGTTGGGGAAGAGATAAGTGGTGTAATATCCTGTTCTCTGATGAGTCCCATTTTTCCCTTCATCCTGATAATAGGCGGGTTTTTATCTGGAGGGAACGTTGCACAAGAAATAATCCAGCATTTGGTGCGAGAAAGTGTCAGATTTGGTGGTGGTGGTGTGATGGTATACGCCGGCATTTCCATTGATAGTCGAACCGACCTCCATATCTTCCGAAATGGAACTCTGACTGGACATCGATATAGGGATGAGATCCTCAGACCTATCGTCGTCCCTTACGCTGCAGCAACTGGAGATAACTTCATTTTAATAAACGAAAATTGCAGGCCACATCGTGCTAAGTTGGTGAATGATTTTCTTTTTGAAGAAGGAATCGTTCGTATGGAATGACCAGCGTGTTCTCCGGATATGAACCCAATAGAGCATGTTTGAGACTTCCTTAGAAGACGAGTGGCTGAACGCCTATCACCTTCAGAAACTCTTCAATCACTCGAAAGAGATCTTCAGGAGGAGCGGGGCAGAATACCCCAGCCCCTCAGTAATACCCTCATTGAATCCATGCCTCAGAGGTGTTTGACACTACTAGCTGTCCGGGGAAACCATACCCTCTACTAAAAGTAGTTTTCTTCAAAGGGAATTTTTTTTATTTGTTTTTCTCATTTTCAGAAAATGCGTTGTTTCCCTTTTTTTTCCTTTTATACCCAAAAGCTGAATAAAAGGCATTTTTTTGCCAAACTAATGTAATTTTTATCTCTTATAACTTGCTACGCGCATTTGATAATGTATCAATCAACCAAAATGGTCTTTAGGTGCAAAATCAACCCAAAATCTCAATATCCTTTAATCGTTTTAAGCAGTGTATTTAAAAAGCTCCTACACATATACTAGCAATTTCGGGTGTTTCTTATGACGTTATAAACGTAATCTGTTCTTTTCATGATTCATTCTTTTAATCCTTCTATTACATAGCATCTAAAATGTAACTTTCTGGCGTAGTTTATAAAAAGTCAGAAATAAAATTTAAAAAAAATCATGCATTTTTCAAGTATTAACTCGAGAACTTGCATTGTAATTTCTCTATTTTCCAACATTAGATAAATTCTATTTGGCTAACAGAAACAACTTTGCTCACGCTCTAAATAAGTCCACTATCCTTTGTAATTAGTTTGCATTGACTCAATCAATCCTATCTTCCCATATTTGTTTACTCTTGATAGAAGCACGTATATCTCACGACTTTTAAATAAACCAATTTATAGGCAACGAAAGTTCTGAGCTGTACAGAAAGACCAAAGTAAATTTAATTTAAATTTCAAATGGGATTCAGGAGTCTCATGAAGATTAGGAATGAATTAAGCTGGAATCCGAGAGTTTCTTGAAAACCCAGCACGCTTCAGGAAGTTGAAGACAATGCTTATTTAAGGAACGATGTTTCTATTTCAAACAATTAAAGTGAAGTCATATTATGAAAATGAAGCAATTATATTTATTTCAAAGCGGTTTTGATATTTTTCAAGCGTTTGCAATCAAATTGTAAATCATGTATACATTATCATTTCATGCGTATAATATAATAACTATTATTCATTGATTTAAATGTGACATGTAAATGCGTATAGTATATAGATATGTATGCATATTACGTTTTTAGTGCTTCGTTTAATATTAAATGAAAAACTTTATTTTCTTTAATCTTCATAATATTTTCACAGTATTTAAGAATGTAACAAAAACAATTTATATTAAATATTTGTTTTATTATTATTTACATAAACAATTTGTAGTTAAAAAAGAAACTGTCCTTGAGTCAGCCTGCAGTATTCTTTTGCGAAAATAACAATAATTAGATAATGCATTTTTGCTTATCAAAGAAAGAGGAGATAAATAAAGTTAAAAGAAATATTATCAGTACTTAACATAAGAATAAAATGTACTCGAGTAGGCGGTACACACTAGTACAGATAAGCATCAAACAGAAAAACTTTAAAAACTTTGGGGAACCATTTCCAAAAAAAGGGGTCATGATGGTGCAAAACGGTCGTATTGAATTAAAGGGATGATTTGACTTGAGAATCAGCAAGAATTATGTGAGAAGCATCTAAAAGTTTAATTTTCTTATTTTTATTATTATTATTATCATTTATTTATTTATTTATTACCCGCATGATGAGTGTTTTAACTTTTTCTTTCAAACTTTCACTTCCCAAACTTAAAATATAGCAGTCGTACCTAGATGACACTATGTAAAATCAACTTTCACATTCAGAATAAATTTAAAATGGGATGGTTATTTATGTGTACTAACAAAGAACTGTTTAGATTAATACGGTTTGGGAAGTTGATTTGTCAGTGATGCTAAAGGACTGAAAGTCCATTTACGAAACAATTATTTAGTAACCAATTCTTATCGTTTTTGAAGAGAAAACTATTTATACCCATTTCGCGTAAGTCAAAATGGTTTGTAAATAGAGTCCGCTGTATACCTATCAAGAAAAAATGGTTTAGAAAGTGTAAGAATTTTTTCGGAGTGTCTGCCATATAAACAGCAAGGAGTAGCTCACGGCTAGACATTAAAAAGAAAAAAAATATTAGCATTTGAAGCATGACTTGCGTAGGCTTACATGAAATATTCTTAATGAACTCAGTTTTGAAATTACGAAGAAATCTCCTCATGTACGTTCCTGTAATCATTGTCACGTGATAGGTCCTAACATAAGCTTTAGCAGCTATTATTTTTCTTTTTTTAGTTCAATCCTGTTCATTTCAGTTAGGGTAGATTGGGGGATGACGTCGTATTGAGGAAGATGTCGTATCATGTGTTTCATCTACAAGCATTTACAAAAACAGATTGCCTCTCAATTAGAATGATGGATCATGCACATGGAGATTATAGATCAATTGGTTTTGATTTACCGCAGGTTTAAGGGTATTTGTAAAGTGTTTTGTCATTTTTACCGCTCTGATGATTACACGAATTGGTGTTAAATGTTTTTGGCTAAGACGCCGTATTTTCGTTTGTGGACAATGCCGTAGCTTTTCGACAAACCTAAAAAAATTACAATGTCCCTATTCGAAACATAGACTTAGAAAACTACACCAAACCGTCCGAAAAATGGGGTTCAACGAAATACATTGTATGCAGTAAAGGGCGCAAAAGAAAAAAAAATCTTATACGGCATCTTCCCCCTATGAAAATTGCACTAACGTCAACTTCCCCAACGGTATGGGGAAGATGCTGAAATAGAAGGGTTTTGTAATCATTAATGTTTTGCTGTAAGCGAAACCTTTTTTTTTCCAATCATAAAAGTACATATTTTGCGGAAAAATTGGACTCTTAAAAATAAAAACCAATGCGCTATTTTACATAAATTAAGATTGAAAGCTACAGCGTCTTCCTCTAATAAAAATCTTCTATACGAAACGTTTCTTGTCAAAAATAAGTTTTAACTCCATTAAAATTTGGTAAAGCAATGCAAAACAAGTTGCTTGTTTGTTGTCGTGTGAATAGTTCAACAAATACAACGCAAAGATAGGTACCATTGCTTCGAAAGAGGTTGGACTTATTTATTAAAATATAAGACATAACAAGAAAAATATACAGCAGAAAGAATCGGTAGAAATCGAACCTGCTACTTATTGTTTTAGAGGCAAAATTTCTACTTCTGAGCCACTGAGTTCAACCAGTAAACATCAGTTAAAACAATTTTAATTAAAAAACCAAATAGTTCATACCTACGGCTAAATGGCAAACATGTGCTGCCAGGTAAAATCAATACAGGATGGGTTAGAATGGATTTTTCCGGCATCGCCAAGTAAAAGATTTTACTATTTTGCAATAAATGTTACACTAAAAATATACGTTGTTTTTACGACATAATACAGCGAATTTTAAAAAATGCTAACTTTGCAGTAATAAACTGTAAAATGGCTCATTATATAGAAATAAACTGTACAATTGCTAATTTCGCAGTCTATTACTGAGCATTTTACAGTTTGAAATGAGAACCTCTGCTGCCATTATTATACTGTTGCTTTTACAGTATACAGCTAATTTTTTGATAATGACGTAAAATTGTGGTAATAAAGTGTAAAATTTCTGCTTTACAATAATAAACATTGAAAAATATCTACTTTTGCAGTTTATTACTGTGCATGTTACAGTTTTAAATTGGAACTTCTGCTGCCAGTATTATACTGTAAAAAGAGCAGTTTTTTTTTTTTTTTTTTTTTTGCCGTGTAATAATGGAGAAAGATAACGCTACTACGGAAGGAGTATGTTTAATTTGTTTACATTGTAGGTCAAATTATAGTGTTTTTATCCATGAAGTACTTTACAAAATATTTTTGAACGCACATTTATTTACTCTTTTTGATTTATTACAACCCAATATTTCTCAAACACCTAACACTCTATAAGCTTTTTATTATAAACCAGACAAGTGGACAGAAAGTGTTAATAAGTAATATGCAACTGCTATTTGATGAATGAGAAATAACTATGAAATTCCACAAAATATCCCCGCTGTTTAGCATAAGCATTGATTAAGGGCGGAATAATTCTGCAACAGGCAGGTGATCCCCGATAATTGATAACGTTGAGTTGCAATAACTCCCACCGAGGCATACAGACATTTCTCACTTCAAAGTCGAGAGTCCTTTTCAGATGTGCTCTTTGTTTTCTACCCTGCTCAGCCAGTCTCCAGTAGGGCTACATTTCAAATAATTATGTAATCTAATTTTCAAATGTTTCTTCCTCATTACCAAACTTGCGTAATTCGAGCAATTCTCATCAGATCCATTTTACCATCTAGTAATTAGGTGTTCCGTCTTCATTTAAATCCGACATAGCGCCTTGTTTACGTTCGACGATTCCACATTCTTTATGCATTAAACAGGTTGCTTTGTGAATAGCGATATATTTCACTGCAAGAGAATTGGGTTTTGATTTACAATGGGAATTAGTTTCTCTTTTACCGGTTTTCTGTTTTATTCAAATTTGTTGTGAAAAGCTTACATCGTTCAAAATTCAGATTTAACTCTGACTTGTTTGTATTGGATAATTCAAAGTCAAAGTATGATATTTTTAATGAAAATCAAACTTACTATGTTATTGAAAAGCCTCTTCATTGATAAAACAGGAATAGAACAAATAATAACTTTAATTAATGGCAAGTGCTTGCTCCAATGATATTTTTCTGCCATAACACTTGTTTAATACCAGAAAAATACATCTTTTTATACGAGGGTTGTTTTCAACCTTCGATAGGCTATAAAAAATGAAACGGATTCTAATACAAAAAATATATCAAAAGTAAGGTACAATGCTCTACAATTCTCTACATAATGAACTTGACTATTGAAGCAGTCGTTATATCTGTGAACAAGCTTTTTAATAGCCTCCTCGTAAAATGTTGCCGCCAATGATTGGAAGTGAGTTGTGACGGTGTCTTTGGGTTCCATACCACTTTGGAAGCACGATGCCTTTCAAGACCCCAAGCAAGGGTGACTGCCCCAAGCAGAGGGCATGGCAATACCCGTCATCATAGCACTCATGTAACTCTACAGCAACTTCAATGGGGCATTTTTTAACACCCACCATGAAGTTCCGAACAAGCACTAAGTGACTTTCACCTGTTTCCTGAATTGAAGCAGAGACTTGGAGACCCCTGCTTGGAGTCTGGAAAGAATTCGTGCTTCCAAAGGGGCATGGAACACAAAGACACCGTGACAACTCGCTTCCAATAATTGGCGGCAATATTTTACTAGGAGGATGTTATAAAGCTTGTTCACAGATATCACAAATGCTTCAATCGTCAAGGTGATTATGCAGAGAATTGTAGAGCATTGTACCTTACTTTTGATAATATTTTTTTTTTTTTTTGTGTTTGAATCCGTTTATCTTTTATAGCCTATCAGAGGTTGAAAAAAAAAAAAAAAAAAAAAAAAAAAAAACCTCTCGTATTTCTTGCCTTATCTACAATACGTAAAACGTGCCTAAACGGTAAAATAGCACGATTAATTACTGCATGAAAAGGCTTAATACATAGTAAAAATATTGCACAGTCTAAAATCAGTAAAATACTTTGAAGTGAAAAATTAAAAATTGTTAAGTAGGCTTTTTAAATGGAGAAAATGTGCGTCGGTCAGTCTTTCCCTCTCTCTGTATCTCCCCTCCCACCCGCCAGATCCCAATAACTTTTGAGTGAACAGTCCAATTTAATTTTATTTTTATTTTGTGTTTGAAATATCTCGATCATGACACCTCAGTCCAATATTTCACTTTTTGGCCAAAACAAAGAGCAATATAAATCCTTAACTCAAAGACGATTTTCTCTAAATCAACTTTGTTAGAAAATGCTCCTTATAAACAATATGTACGGACAATGCTTTTTTATTTAGCTGTTTTATGGCTATTTTTTGAAAAAATATTACTATTATTATTATTGTTATTATTTCTTCTTAACATTAACGACAAAGCAAAAAACAAATAAATACAAATTTGTGTAGACTAATATTCAATTTTTTGTTTTAAAATTTTGAAAATAAATGGATAACTCCATATTTCGTAGACAGCATTGACTCAAATCAGAGATAAATTTGAGGCTAGGGAGAAATATAATCGACTCCTCCTCTCAGAACTTTATAGACTTAGACTCTTCGGCTCCGAATGCGACTCCTTAAATAGGATTTGGATTCTGCAGCTATGGCAGAAGTGCAAACTCGGAAATAAATATGAACTGATGTTTTTACAGTATAACACTGGCAGCCAAGGTTCCAATTTATAACTGTAAAACCACAGTAATAAACTGTAAAATTAGCAATTTCAGTTTTTTACTGTAAAGTTAGAAATTATACAGTTTATTGCCGTAAACTTTAGCTGTATTATACTGTAAAAACAACAGAATAATACTGGCAGCAGAGGTTCCTGTTTAAAACTGTAAAATGCACGTAATAAACTGTTAAATTAGCAGTTTCAGT
Organism: Uloborus plumipes; assembly: GCA_038373865.1. Lineage (NCBI taxonomy): Eukaryota > Metazoa > Arthropoda > Arachnida > Araneae > Uloboridae > Uloborus > Uloborus plumipes. Next base: position 69,845 of record JAXGGA010003889.1, on the reverse strand, counting down.
TTATTACTGTAAATATAGCAATTTTACAGTTTAGTACTGTAAAAGTAGCAATTTTGTAGTTTATTACTATAAAACTGCTGGCAACTTTTACACTTTAATACTATAAAGTTAGCTGTATTATACTGTGAAAACATTCATTTTTTACAATGTAACCTTGGACTTCGACTCTGACTCTATGTGTAAATATAACGTTAAGCAAAGAACAAATGAAAACTTAAATGTGACGTAGTATGAATTAAAATTCATCGCACGGAGTTCTCAGAGAAAAATAATTATTCAATGCGTTTAAAATTTTTCCCACATTTAAAGAATTCATTTGCTATTCTGGAAAACATATCAACTTTGTAATTTACTATTTATCTTTATGTTTGCTTAGAGTTCCGAAAGACCTTACGATAAGATTTCAAATTCCTGGTAAATTTAATATTCTTCGTAATCTATCTAAACGAGCATAGAGGATATTCTTTCTAAGAAAAACCACTTTTGATTAAAGATGAATAAAGTACACGATGAGAAGAACATTGTAATTATGGCCTGTTTTTTCCCTTAGCTTAAAATTTCATGTATAAATCTTCCTTGTAAGGATATCTTAATAAATGGTGCGTAAATTATATGCTTATACTGAGATTAAATAATATTTCACCATTGAAGCGAAATTATCAATATTTTGGAAAAAATACCATCAAAGAATAAAGACGGAAGTTTTTACATTAGAAAGTTTCGGACCATAAATTATGGAAAGTTAATTTAAAAATAATCCATTGTCTTGAATAATCCTCTCGAAAAAATTCATTTCACACCTACTCAACACAGGAAAGAACAATCAGATATTATTTATTAAGCTTTACCAGCGCAGCCCTTTTTTTTATTATCATGCATTCTTTCATTATCATAAGCAGATTTTATGCTTAATGGTTCAAGAACGCGTTGGAGAGAGAAAAAAAATCTCGTAAAAAGAGAAAATTATTTTCTACGTAACTTATTTTTTAACAGGAAAAGAGGAAACGCCAAAGTGCTCATTTGAAATGGAAATCTTAAAAAATAAAAAGTAACTAACAAAAATATTTTTAAAAATATTACTTTATTTACCTCTTTTGTATAAAGGTACTTAATGGAAAATTATTGCTCATTTAATGACGTAATAATGTATGAAAAGGTAAGACTTTGATTGATGTTAATGTTCATATGTTTTTTTTAAGTAAGTAAAAGGTCATAATTAATGCTGCACCCGTCAACAGAAAAACAGATTATTTATAAAACATAAAATATGTCTTTAATGCTGCCTATTATTTTTTTTTCAATTAGGTAATTCATTTTTAAACGTATGAGAAAACTGGGAGAAATGGGAGAACTAAAATTATGACGATAAAAAATGCGCAAAAATTGTTTCTAGCCTTTCCAGTATATCATGCAGTTTGGAATAGAGTTTAAAGCTGTTAAATTCTTTGAAAAGAACGGATATTTCTTTTAACCTTTTTTTTGGGGTTAAATACAGTTTTCCCATTTACCCCGGTTATCTACTAGTCATTACTCTCCCATTTAAGTTTTATCTTTTTCACTTTTCTGGTAGTAGTCTGTAACTGTAATAAACTCTGCAACAATGAAAGCGGTTAAATAGATCTAAGAAGTTATGTTCGAAGTTTGGCAGCTATCAAAAACCAAACTTTTCAACTTGAACTTAGAAGTAGTTAGAAAGAACAATGCAGCTTACAAGAAAAAAATTAACTTAAATTTGAGCACACTTCAAAAGCGATTCTATATGTGGGCATTTCATTGAAACTTTGACAACAATTAAAAAAATATATAAATATGAAACTAAATGACCGACATCTTTCAAAAACAAGGGGTCAGGATGGAATAAAATTGAGTTTATGAATATAAAAATGCAAAAGGAAAATGTTAGGATAAACAATTTCTACGCACTTAAACATCAAATTGTTATAAATATAGCTAATGAAATCATGAAATATTTCTAAAAAGGTATTGTGAACGCAAACTATTTAACAATTTATGTATACTTTTATTAAATTTCTAGATGTCAAAAAATAATAAATAAACGTATAAAAGATAAAAGCTTTTGCTTCGTCAGTCGTGTATACAATTAGTATAAAACAATTAATGTAAACTAAAAATAGTGTAGTATTAGCGAAAAAATAGAAGGAGTCCAAGACATTTTAAAGATCATTAAAATAGGGCAAAATAATAATAATAATAATAATAATAATAATAATAATAATAATAATAATAATAATAATAATAATAATAATAATAATAATAATAATAATAATAATAATAATAATAATAATAATAATAATAATAATAATAATAATAATAATAATAAAACAAATAAATGTAAAAGAAAAAAAAGTCACCTCTAACACATTTAAATCTCTTCCAGGATAAATGTTTTGCTTCAAGCAAGATGTTAATAAATTCATTTAAAGAAAAAGTCAAAAACATGAATGTGAAGTGAATTTTTATTAAGTATCCGGATTTTAACATTTCACCTTCACAGCAAGTCCATATTATTTACGAAAAATAAAGCAATGCAATAAAATGTAAAAATATTTTTTTTCTTTAAATCGCTTATGATACGACTGCAACATTGCGAAAAAGCACGCAAATTTATTTGAGCACAGTTTGTTTGCTTTTAATATCTTTTAAATGAAATATTTCAAAAAAAAATTATGAGATTGAAAGTTTGAAATTCAGTTCAAAGTATTGATCTGAGTTAGAAAAAACAGAACCAAATAAACTCTAAGTACTAAAAGAGCAATAAAAAAATAAGATGATAATAATTTTGATAACGATGTCAGATTTGCAACTTAATGATCGGCTTAAGGGCTCCAAGTAATCGATTTTTTTCTCTTTTTTTCAATATAGTTTTTTTTTTCCTAGAAAGATTAATCTTTTTTATTGAATGATAATCATGAGTTTTAATCCTGAAACTTACCGCTTTAGGAAATTCAGTCAGACAATTCCTTGGTATTTAATTTTGTTGCTAACAGGCTGTTAATCACTCGTACACGTACAACACATGTATAGCTAGAAAAATTGTGAAGCATTTGTAATGATTTTTTTTTCAATCAATGAAGCGTTTTAGAAATGAAAATTGCACATTTATTCGCTCTTGGTTTCAAAGAAAATGCAGCATATTCTTAATAAACCCTTATTCCCCCTTTTCTCCAAACATAAAAACTGTAATACGGTTACGTTCAAAGATTTTCTAACTTGCACTGTAAAAAAAACATATATCCCCTCTTTTTTTATTACATTATTTTTTCAAACTATTATACTTAATAATACAATTGCTCATGTTGCTTGCTGCATGTATCCTTTGTTTTTTTGATGGTTGCTTACACATCATGATACAACTTTTAACACTGAAATTTATTTCTATTATTTTTGAAAGTTTTTTTTTTTTTTTTGCATGGAAAAAAGTTTTGAAAATTTTATAAGTAAATGAAGTTTTGCTAAAAAAGAAAAATAATAATAATAACTTCAAGAAACGCAGCTAATTGATTTTGAAAACTTGTATTTTTCAGATATATTTTTTGGCCACGCTAATTACCTTCCACTTTGGTCACTTAAAGTAATGATAAGCAATAAATATTACCTAACAAATGAAGCCTATTCTATACGTGACTACACCTTAAACTATGAAATCATTGATTATAAAATAAACGGAGGAAGCAAGGTATAAGTTATTGCTTTGTTCTTCATCCAGGTGATTAAAATTGTGAAGTCTACTCTAACGAACACAAAGTTTACGTATCTATTCGTAAATTTCTTATCGACTTTCACTTTATTTTGATTAAAAACCGTCATTTTTTATCTTATAAGTACAACTTTCCTTGCATATGTTCATTTAGAAATATTGTAATGTATATTTTATAAATATCACAAATTCTTTTATTTTAGTCATCTGAATCAAAAGCGTAAGAGAGCTTTTATACACACCCTACTACATTTTTATACACACCCTAAACATGTGCATATAAGTTTTAAAAACAATTTGGCAAGATTTAGAGTAAATGTAGGTCCTTTGAATTACAAAAAATACAGAGAGCGAAAATGATTTAAAAAAAAATAGTGCGGATAATCATTTAATAGTGAGAGGCTCAATATTTTATTTTGAAACAAGTTCATACAGTAATACTGTGGGAATTATCTTGTCATGTTTCTTTGAAACATATTGCCATACTAGTCAATTTTCATTTATTTTTAAATAATTATTAATAATATTTAATTCACAAGTTTCTGAAAAATGTAACGTCAATGCAGTTATCATTTAGGTCCTATCAATTACAGAAATTTCAGTCAGTGCAATTGAATTCTCAAAAAAGTAAAAAGCTCATAATAAATTATTATTAAGAGAGGCAATATTTCACTTTTAAACAGGTAGCGAGAGCGATTGCGGGCGAGCTCGCTGCCCGTAAAATTCCAATCTCCCTTATCTCCCCAATTTTAAATTTGTAATAATGAAACCCCACTTCCAAAAAATCATTAACGCAACACTTTTTCCTCGATTCAGTTATTAAGCTTCGAGCCGTTATCGCCAATACTACCTCTCGTAATGAATTTCTCCCTATCCGTGCGGAGCAGAAGGGGAACCCAGATAAAAATAACAACAGATAGCCCCGCTTAATGAGCCGTCTGTATGCTCAAGAAAATCGATAAGAACACCAACCGAATTTCAACCCACTATTCCCGTGAACATTATCTACTTCTGCTGTCTGCCCACTTGACTGCGTTCTATCTCTTCCGCCGCTTATTTCTCATCCCCAATGCGTGCCAGCAACAATGTTCGAAACCTCACAATAACTCTCTTTCGAATAATCCGCCACCGCATTAGTTCCACATCAAACAAATATGCTTTCATAATTCTTGCAGGCATTTCGCTTTATTTTAATCTCTCGTAATCTCAGGCTCATATTTAGGCGCATGTTTCTATCTTGTTTGAAGGTATTGTGCGAGGAGGAAACGATTTATAGTTTGTTGTTCAGGTAGTGTATTTAATAGTAAATATTTTCATTACCTTTGGTGAAATTTTTTCGCTTGCAGAAATTGCGATTGAATCAGTTACAAAGTTTTGAATTAATATATATGTATTTTGTAAATTTCTGCCTATTTCAATTCCATCAAAACTCAATGTATAATATTCGTCAGGGAACTGTTAACAAACATTTGTGCTTTTATGCAAACAATCAAATGCTGTTGCAATAAATTGTAATCAAAAAGTAATAAAAGCGTGCGCCATTCATCACTTATCTCACTAATTTCTTGAATTTGTATATATCTTTCGTTTATTTTTACATTTTTTTTGCATACTGCCACCACATTAGTTCCACATCAAACAAATACGCTTTTATAATTCTTGCAGGCATTTCGCTTTATTTTAATCTCTTGTAATCTCCGGCTCATATTTCGGCGCATGTTTCTATCTTGTTTAAAGGTATTGTCCGAGGAGGAAGCTATCTGTTCAGGTTTATATTCTTAGTGTATTTAATATCATATATTTTCAATTCCTTTGGAGAGTTTTGAAGAAATTACGATTGACTCAATTACAAAGTTTTAAATGAATATATGCCTTTTGTACATTTATGCCTATTTCAATTCCATCAAATCCCAATTTATAATAGATTAGAATTTGGTAGGTAACTGTTAACAAACATTTGTGCTTTTATGCAAACAATCAAATGCTGCTGCAATAAATTGTAATTGAAAACTAATAAAGTTGTGTATCATTCATCATTTATCTCACTAATTTATTAAAGGTGAACACATCTTTCGTCTATTTTTACATTTTTATGTAATGTTTAATTCTAAATCTGTTAAGAAACGAAAGAAAAATATAAGGTATTGGGTTATACAGAAAAATGTACTCTGCAAAAGATAAACTGTTGTTTTTACAATATAATACTGGTAGCAGAGGTTCCAGTTTAAACGGTAAAATGCACGGTATAATAAACTGTAAAGTTAGCAGTTTTACAGCTTATTACTGTAAAGCAGCAATTTTACAGTTTATTATCACAATTTCACAGTTCGTTTTTAAAACTGTAAAATGCACAGTAAAAAATAGCAATTTTACAGTTTATTACTGTAAAATGCGCAATTTTACAGTTTGTTACTATAAATTATCTGTAGTATACTGCAAAAACTACATCTAATTTTTTACAGTATAGCATAAAACGATATTGTTTTTAAACGACTTTTAATTTTAAGAAATTACAAAATATGGTGATAGTTACAAAATGAAATTCAAAAGGACTAGTAAAATAAGAATAAAAAGCCGCTTAAAGAAACAAAAGCACGGATAAAGTTTCACTGTAAAACTAAGGACATTTTAAGTTTTTATGTGTGTAAGTTGTTAAGCAAAGCTGTAGAAAATACTGTAGTGTATCGTAAATTAGTGTTTCTAATCATTCTATACTTTCTTTTTTTTCCGTTAAAACTCCCTTCCGTTTGCGACTTTTTTTCCGATTTTCTATTTGACTTCCCGCCACCAACCTAAATGACCTTGCTCGGGAACTTTTTCACAGTTTATAAATGTCTCCATCCTATTGTTTAATGTATTTTTCTTTGTACTTTCTCCTTGTTTTATAGAAAAAAAAAACATTTTTTTAAGTATTACTTTTGACGAAAATATCTAAATTTCCGGAACAAATTTCCCAACAAAACATAAATTTTAATCTTTTGTAGTACGCATGGCGAAAAAAAAACGAGTTGTAGGAAGCAAATTGTAAACTACCTCTTTGTTTTTTTTTTAATTTAAACGTTACGTCGTAACAATCTCTTAAAGTATAATTTTAAGAACAATATTACCTAACACGGCATTTTAGAAAAAAATATTTAAAAAAATGAAATTTATCAGTTTCTTTTTCTAGCTGAGCATTATTTGAGATCTTTGTATTTATACCCCATTCTTGTTTGTTGGTTGGCTGTCGTGTTCATGGAATTCTATAAAAGTATGCCATGCTGTGACATTACTGCCTCAACAGGCAGCGGTCCTAATACATATCTTCTTTAGTGGATTCGGTTACTTGCTTCAGTGCAGCCAAAAGTTAGGGCATGAAAAGATGTGATTCGAGCTCTATCTCGAAGTAACTCCTGCAGTCAGTATAATCTCCTTGTTTTCAGCTGATATGGAAGAGTTGTTTAATTCACATATAACTATATCTTATTTTATTACAATTTCGAAACACGGAAAAGGGATTTCAATGCTCCTCAGTAGTAATTCCGTCCTTGTATGTATCTTTCGCCTAATTAATTATTGCAGGGATAATTTGAGGATAAGTCAACCTAAGTCGGATCTTAGGCTAATAAGACTGGCAAACTCGACATTGGTCAGAAGTTGGAAAATTGAAGCTGACATATGAGAAAATAGGCTAGGTTAGTTCTAGCAGAATCTTTTACATTGAGCAAAACTGTATGGTATGTAAATCAAATAAAGTGTTTTTATAGAAATCTGTTAGCAGATACTTATGGTTTAAAGTTTGCTTATTTATTTTATATTTTTTTAAAAAAATGAGGGGGGAGGGATATTAAAAGCTTTCAGCTTAAAAGTTTACAATTGGAAGTTTGCTCAAGAATGAAGAATGAAATAATCGCAATTAATTCAAATTTTCCTATAAATAACTCCCCGTATTTACGCAAAAAGAAATTTCAAAAATACAATGAAAATTATAATGAAAATAAGAAATAAAGGAATTGCCAAAAAGTTAAGTTAGAATAATTTTAGGTTCAGATGCATTAAACTTCATATATAAAAATGCATTTCATCGTACAGCATAGTTTGCGAAATTAAAATTTTGAAAAATTAAACCGAAAAATGTGTGTGAAGTAACATATTCTAGAAAATATGTTTATGTAATTGTTATTACTTAAAATAAATTTTAATAAGATAAACAAGCTGTAGCCTGTTTAGTGACTTAATAATTTGTAACACAATAAACATTGCTATCCTCATAACTGTCACGATTACAAGTGGTTGAAAATTATTTAAGTTTGCACATTTTCCTGCTTACCAACGTACAGGAAATAACCAAAAGCTGCATATATCTATGAAGATAAACTTTACTCTCGCCCCCCTCCCAGCCTAAGTTCATGAAACACTTGCAGTTAATCAATAGTTTGACATTTATGAGATTTGGGAAAATGCTTGTATATTCCGACGCATATTCTCTGAAATTATTTATGGTGTTACTTTAGTAATTTTACCTTTTATAAGTCCACAAGCAACAAGTATATTTACGATGTTGAAACAATAAACTCGGTACATGTAAAGTTACACCAACGATTTAGTATTTTATGTTTGTTTGATTTTAGAATTGATTATGATAATAAAAATTAAATGTTGATACGAACTAAATCATGTTAGAGAAATAGTCTCATCATAATTTAGGGCTCTTGGAACAAACTGTGAAAAGGCATTTTATGAGTATAAAATTCAATGCTTTGATAGGCAGAGCATAAAATGTCCAAAGTTTACATTTACCACACCATAATTGTTTTCTGAAGCATCGAATTATATAAAAAACTAACTGGCGAATCGGCATGAATTTATCTTTCATTTACTTTTATTTATTTATTTATTCATTTATTTATTTTATTTTTTTACTTACTTTATCTATTTATTTATTTTTTCATTTCCTGAAATTTTTGATTATACCAGAACTGAAAGAAATCAAACTTAGTACTTTTTGAAATATATATCTGCAGGGTGGGGCACTTCAACCTTCTGTAACGTGGAAAGGGCTCTATGTGAGCTGAGCCTTTGTGAAAGTGGTATCGACTATTAGTAGTATACGTGCATTTTACAGCAGTACATCACCATGTATTGTGGAGGGGTAGATTCACAATGGTGGTTTCCTGATAACTACTCATTAAACAATTCGCGGGAAGTTCAAATTTGGCCAAAATGTTCATATTCTAGACGTTAAAAAAAAAGAAACATTTTGGAGTTTTAACTTTAGAGCCGCAAGTACTACAACGAAAACAAAAACATCAAGCATAATTCAAACCGTTGGACCGCTGAAAAACGTAAGAGCAACGTCCATTCAAAAATCTCCAAAGCAAGCACACAGAGCAAGCTTCCAAGCAATTTTCTGACACGATTGTAAGAAAAATCCCGTTAAGTGATCTTTAAAACGCAAAAATATTTTCTATCCAAACAGTAACATATCGTCCAAGTTCGATGCGAAACTCTTAGGGCCCTGCTCCACATCAGCAGAAAACGAGACCTAAACCGAAGGCAGAAACCGATAATCCGGGTACTTTCCATAGGAACACCATTTACTCCATTTTACGTTTCTGCTATTTTTCTGCTTTACGTCAGAGCAGGGCCCTTACTGAGTAGTAATCAAACAAGAAAATACTGTAAATAGCTCAGCCACAGCACATAGTAATTTTTAAAGTACTACAGCATTGCTAATACCATAAATGGTTCATATACTGCTACTCTTCGATATCACATTCACCACCATATCCACACCACAACTCACCCGGCACCTTCTCCAAATACGAGAGGTAACTGTGGCGTACTCTGTATAGACAAGCCGAATCTTGTAGTAAAACATCTATGCTTTATTTCTAGGAGTTAGTAATTTATTACCCGGCCTTAACCGGGTGCTTATTAATACAATATAGTGGTTTAAATAGTGTTGAATACAAATAATTGTAGCAGTAATTGTTTTTAACTTATTTCATGCTAAAACGAAATATGGGAGTCTTAAATTGATAATCCATTGTTAATCGTTATCTTTGTTGGAAAATACTCATATTTAAATTAATTTAATTTTATCAATTCGTATGCTTAAAGTTTTATCTATATTACTCTATGTAGTCAAAATTGAAAGAAAATGGCTAGTTTGAGACAAAAAATTTGAATTTTGAGCTTTTTGGATTTTTTTAAATTTTAAAACCCAGCGAATGTTTATTCTAGTGCAACAAGAAACCTCCGTGCAAAGTTTGGTGAAAATCCGATGAAAACTGCGAGTTTGTATAAGGAGCAAACATACAAACATACAAATAATAGTACAGTCTCCAAAAATTGATGCGCGTGAGTGGCAATATATATATATATATATATATATATATATATATATATATATGTATGTATGTATCTAATAATCAGTATTATATACGTTTCCCAGCTAGTACTTAGTTGTTAGTTCCCTCGCCAGTTTGTTGTTTGTTCTGATCCCCGAGACCAGCAGAGTTAGATCAGGTCCATGAGTCTATTTACCCGTAGAAAGTCAAGAACCATCAAGGGGTTTTGGATAAGATCCAATTTGGAAAGCCCCAGACATGATAAAATATGCTCAGGGGAGGCCTGAGCAGAAGAGCACTTAGTGCACATCTCGAAGACTCTAGTTCCGTTAGTGAACGTCATCGTCAGTAGATGGCCTCTAAGGAAACGGGAAAGAGCAGTTTTGTCTTTTCTGCTGCCTTTTGCCATCAGAGCGCCGCCAGGGCGATCACTCTGGTACCATGGATGCTTTGGCGGTTTCAGCCAAGCTGCCCTATTCTCTGCCCTGGAAGTTGAGAATAGTTCGGTAAACGTAAGAGGGGTCCTTGGCACCATGATCTCGCTGGCACCGGCTCTCGCCAAACTGTCAGCAAGTTCCTTTCCCACAACGTCCACATGGGAAGGGATCCATTGAAGGTGGATCTGACATGAACATGAAAGCTGTTTCAAGATCCTAAGAATGTGGGTGCCTGTACTATCCCTCACATTATGCCAATCCGCCAAGTGCTGGATGGCACTTCTACTGTTCGAGAAGATCCAGATATCCTTCACATTTGGTAGCGACGAGATTGACTTCAGACCCTCGAGAATTGCAATGAGCTCGCTTCGGAAAACCGAGCAACAGTCTGGGTTTCGTCTTTGAATCTTAATTTCTTGTCGTTGAAGTCTAATATAAACGCCACTACCAGAACGTTCATTGTCAAGTTTGCTTCCGTCAGTGTACATACGGACAGCATCAATGGGAGCTCTATTAATTCTTTCTAGAGCCAACTGTTTCAGGTAGCAAGGCAATTCCATATATGTTTGCTAACTTGAACAGAAAGATTGGTATGAAAGTTAACCCCGTCAAGACCCTCAGCAGGGTCGATGACTTGAGTTAGGCTGTGTTGTTCAACAGAGCTGGCAATAATTTTCTCAGAAGTGACTCTACTAAAGGGACTGTCCCGTTTAAGCCTCTGGTTATTTCTCCAAGAACCGAGAAGCTTCGAGGTACAATTTTGGGACCCAAGACTGGAGAGTTTATTGAAATATTGTACTAGGCATGCTTTTCTCCTAAGACTCAATGGCTGCAGATTGGCCTCAAAAAATACGATATTATTTGGACATGAGTTGCGAAGTCCTGTAATAATCCTTGCAGCACTAAGCTGGATCCTTTCAAGTTTTTGCAGGTTTGTTTCAGATGCACAGCAGAAGATGGGGAATCCGTATTCCAATATGGGTCGAATAAGAGAAATAAAAGTATTTCTTAATGTACTAACGTCGGCACCCCAGTCACGGACCTGCAATGTATTTCAAAATTCTTAAACGTTTCCTAGCTTTCAGAGTCAGCTTATCCAGATGTCCATTTCCCAGTATCTCAGGATCCAGTATAAGACCTAGATATTCTGGGTGTTTCTTCACTTCTAGGGGCTGATTGTTCATTACGATTTTTGGACGGAAATTGTATAGTTTTCTATTTGTTGTGAATAAACTCACAGTAGACTTTGATGGATTAAAACTTAGTTTGTGATCAACAGAGAAGTTCCACGTAGCAGTCAGAGCTAGATTTACTCTCTCCTCCATTTTCTCAATATCAGGGCCAGAGCTCCAAACGACTATGTCATCTGCAAATAGGCCAATGTCACAGTTCTCTGGTATAGTCTTTTCAATTCCTGCAATAAAAAGCGCAAACAGTGTAGGACTCAGTACTGAGCCTTGAGGAACTCTTGGCTCATTTTAAAACTGTTTGATGTCTGATTATTGAATCTCACTCTGATGTGTCTATCTCTTAAGAAATCGTAAATCCAAGGTAGCATTCTACCACATATACCAATCTTATGTAACTTGACGATCAATTTCTGAGTCCAAACTCTGTCAAAGGCCTTTGAAAGATCAAGAAAGGCGGCGGTAGTGGGGTGTGTTGGTTTCTTGTTCTGGGCGTCTCTGACCCTCTGGCCAAAATAGAGCTCCTGATCAACTGTGCTGTGACCCTCTCTAAAACCATACTGCTCCATGGGAAGAAGGTTGTGTTGATTTAAGTAAAAAGTGAGTCTCTTTAAAATCATTTTCTCCATGATCTTGCATGATATGGAGGTCAAAGCAATGGGTTTAAAGCTCTCAGCAGAGGTCATGTCCTTGCCAGGTTTTCTAATGGGCACTAAGATTGCTCTCTTCCAGTCGCGGGGAAGACGACCCAGTCTCCATGAGTCGTTGATGATATCCAATAGTCTTTGTCTTCCGTGCTGACCCAAATGAGAAATCATCTGACCATGCATACAATCTGGTCCAGGCGAAGAGTTCAATTTTGATCCTGTAATTGCAATATTTAGTTCTTCAGCTGAAAAGGCTTTGTTGAAGGTTGCCGGACCTGTATGAGGATTGCTCCGACATCCATGCACAGCAAAACTCGCCTTAGTCTTCACATGCCTATCGTTTCCCTCGCCAATTGCCACATCTAGTAAAATCTTCAACAAGCTTCAGTTTATGCCCTGATAACTTTAAAGGCTTGTTGAAGCTGATTTAAATATTATAAGCTGTCATTGGAGTTGTAGCACTAAATGAGTTTAAAAAATGGTGAGCATTTTATGTTCGTTGCACCATGATCTCCGTTAACACACAAGCCTCAAAACTGTTGACTACAAGTAGACACCCATGAAGCCCAAAATCATTGTTAGAAATTTTTACACATTCTACAAATCATTTGCAATTTTTAGCGGAAATACTTTTGTATGTTGACTCTTTCACAATATAACATCACACACTGTAGTTTTATATCTTTTGAAAAATTTATTCTCATTTAGAAGTTTTAAAATCTAAAGTGATTAGTTCTAATTATCTAAAGTACCTTTTTTAGTAAATTAACTAACAGTTGGCTATTTGCTTAAATTTACGATTTTAAATCTCGCATGAAGAAAGACGTTTAACGTGTCTAGAGATTTCCAATAATAGACTAACATCGCAAGCATTGTTTCTATTCTAAAAAAAAGAGTTTTTCTTCCGGTATCTTTTGTTTTGTTTCACGTGGAAAAATAAAAAAGAAATGTGAAAAGAGATTAGCTTTTGAAAGGCTTAAAAAGCATTAAAAAGAGATCAATGAAACTAAACGAATATGTAGAGAAAAACCCGCGTTCATGTAAATGATAGGGATATACCGAAAAAAAGGAATTTTTGTCGCTGAAATATTTTTTTTCTTTCTTGATAGCGGTGATTGATATGCAACATAAATATTAAAAAATAATGTCTTTATCAGTTGAAACTAGTCAGTTGTTATGATTTTTAGGTAAGAACATCAGTACACATTTTTAAATTTGTATTTAATCTTTCATCTGTTTAAGTTTTCTTTATTTTTATTATTTTTCCTTTCTTATTTTTCCAAAAAAAACTTTTTTGGAAAAATAAGTAGTCTTGTCAAGCAGCATATTGAATTTTTCACTGTGTCTTAATCCCAGTTGGTATGTTGCAAGTCAGTGTGGCCAACCCGCGGCACGTGTGCCACATTGTGGCACGTGGAGAATTTTTAATTAAGGGAAAAATGTCGATCTCAAAGATATTGTCAAAAACTGAAATCCTTACGTTGATAAATACATTTTTAGCGAATACATGCATTAAAAATTATTAATATGCTGCCACAAATTTCAGAGAAATTATTAACTAGTATATGTCTTTATACTTTCAAAACTTTAGTTATCTACTAGAAAGTAGAACTTGTTCGAAGTTTCTAAATTTATAAGCCTAGCAAATTTCAAATGGTAAAACAAGTGTTTTTAATTCGCGATAAAGGTATTTTTTTGCTATTATTTGCAAGCTTGCAAAACAATGACTAAAGACCATATTATGCAGGTGATTTTTAGAAGTTGTGTATTATGCTCTACTGAAAATGTTACGTTAAGATAGCTGACATAGGACAAACTTAACTAACTACATTATTTAAAATCCTTGCAGCGTGCGTCTACCGATTTCATGTTACAGAAAATATAGGCTATAGTAAACCTAAATAGCAAAAGAAATTAAATCATATTATAGTACGAAGATATCATTATAAAAATGTATTAAAAAAGTAACAATTAAAAGCGACTTTGCACATGTTGAGAAAAGAATAAATGAAGTTTGGAGACATTTAAATACTATGAAAATTTTCAACATTTGTAGTATTATTGTACAAGTAATATTTTGCAAAAATGTCAAACTATCTATAACATAAAATTACAATCAAAAATTCTGCGTTCCTAAATATGTGTAAATAAATTTCTTGTTATTATATAGATTATAATATCTTCCTTCCGGTATGGATACTTTTTGTAATACCTTCAGTACAGCGTTTATCACACTAAGTGCAAAAAAGGACAGTTCTATTTTCAAAAGTTTCTTAATAATTAAGGTTTTAAAGAGTATGTCTGTGTACCTAATATAAGGTTAACATTTGACTCTAAAATTACTATGTTAATGCCATTTTAGTAAAATGTTACCTATGTATTGTAGTTGCCAAAAACTAGATCTGTTGTCTTCTTACTTCCCCCCCCCTCCCCACTCGAAGTCCTCAACGATAAATTATCCGTTAACAAACAAAATATATTGCAAAGTTTCTGACTTTCCAAATGAAGTTATTCTGAAGGCAATTCATTTTAACATTAGAAAGTTAAAACTTTTGATTTATCCTCTTCCTATTTCAAAACCTTAATAGTGAAAAATACGTGACAAGTTTGCTCTTAGAGGATAATGAAAATCATCAGCCAAGTAGTTGAACTAATTGAAATTCTTCACGTTATGATCACTCTTCCACTCTCTTCCTCATTCATTCGAAATCATCACACAGGACGAAGTGGAAAACTTTATTGGAATAAAATTTCCGCTGCTCCCATTTCCCTCTTTACTGATAAAAATTCTGCGTGAGATCTCTTTTTCGCTGTTTGTCAGTTAGGTGAAGAGATTTTTTTTTTTCGCGTCTATTTACTTCGTTTTTGTAAAATTGATGGGGTTTTTGATGTGTGAAAAACATGGTTGTGCATGTGCATGCAATTCGAATCATGCAATTATGACTCCGAACTCCATTCTACGCATAAATTTTGCATTAAAACTCCTTTTGACTCCTGCTATAGCAATAATTACTACTATTTTTACTTACCGATATTGCTTAAAACATGCTATATGCATCTAATTTTAAAATAATATGTTTTTTCTGCATGTCATGTGCAATGAAAATGACAGTTTTTTAGTTAGCATTGGAGCTACAACATGTATACTGATTTACTATGTATATTTAAATTACATATTATTTATGAACTTTAGTTATTTTTTTTAAAGAAATGATTTGCAAGTTTTGTTACGAAAACATGTAAATCACGTTTTGCACTAGATATTCTTAAATATCAACTTTTGAATTATTATTGGATTGTTAGTATGGACTATGAAAGACTAAAAAAATATGTTTAATTTCTGTAAGTTGGAATGGTATTTCTTAAAAAAACAAACCAAGCAAGATACTATATTAAAGTTAATTAGTAATCAGTAAAAACCCGTAATACTAATTTATTTTCTGCTACGGAATGAGAACTGTATTTATATAGCTGAATATATATATAAGCATGTATAATGTATTACTCTACACATACTGGAATCACACATGGATGGAGTAATCTCTCATTTCTTTTTATGCTACATATACTACCTTTTTCCATTCCATTAACCAAAAGAAATAGGTTGATATTCCCAGCTAATCCACATAGCTGACCCTTTTATAGCCATGAGTGACTACCACAGCTATCTCTAGATCATGAATCATCACCGCAATTTCCGGTTTTCAAAACAAACGAACTTGCTCTGCACTCAACCGATCTTCTGAGCGGGAGATATCACAACTGACAGGAAACCTCTTCCTATGCCGCTCGTCTAAAGACGGATAAAGGTCATTTGCTGGAGGACGTCCCAGCCACTAAACATCCTACAGGACCCCTTTAATTAGTCTCCGATATTTCATTCCTGAAATCCTCTTAAAAGTAAGGGTAAGGATAAGGAGGGACGACCAGGAGAAAAATGCCCACAAGAAAAGCAAGACGTCGATGCTTTTCCAGCTGAAGGGTAATTCTAGAAATGGCATTTCTGGAGACAGTCGTTTGATGTAATGGCCGTGTTCTTTTTGTTTATTACAACAAACAATTGCGGCAACCTTCGTAAGAGGATTGTTGTGTTTTGAATTGTTGACTGAATAATATTGTTTTAAACAAACTATGTCACATCTCTATCGACAAAACATTTATGTTTTAAACAACTGGTGTAAAAATATGAAACATGGTTCTAACCATTTTGCATAATTTGGAACATAATGATTATTTATTATTTTCTTCAGGACTGAATCAGCATAAATGACATTACTGGAGTCAAGCATTTTATGTAATGGTGGTGTTTTCAGTTCGTTATTACTATAAACAAACCAGGAGAAAAGAGATTATCGTATTTCAACGCTTGACTAATTAAATATTTTTTTTAACAGAGCATATCTCTTCTTTATCAACGCAATATTTATTTTCACAGAAACTAATTTCGCATACTATGAAGCATGAATCTAATAATTTAGTGTATTTCATACAATAGCGAATGTTTATTTATTTTTTCAGTTCTTGTTTTAACATAATGATTTTGTATGAAAGTAATGTTTTATCAGAGGCAGACGCATTTAGTAAATTTTTGGTTATTATTATTACGATTTCCTTGTTAGCAACCTTATATTAAAAATGCAACCTTGCTGAAACTAGCAAAGAGTAAAAAGCAAGTGATAAAATTAATAAAAATAAAATTACAATTCAACATAGTGAATTTACTTAGGCAGTTCAAAGTTATTTAGATTTACAATCATGAAATCGGTTATAAATGAGAGATAACAGTGAAAAATGCAAGGGTATAAAAAAGAAAAATATATTTCAAAGTCATTATTTAATTTATTAAAGGATATAATGCCGACTGTAAGGAGTTTTTTATGTCGCAAAAGTGATATTTTACTTTCAACGATAAAAGACAATTGCGAAACAAACTTGAAACTAAGATGAATAAAATAAGAAAAAAATATAACACTTTCGCATATATTTCAATTGAAATTGCTTGCATCAAAATATTCTATTTGCCACCTTTCATGCGTTGGAAATGCATATGTAAATGATTTTGTTTCTGTAAGTAGACGACATGAACCTTATTTCCCAGAAGAACCGTTGAATATCGCGAAATGTTTTTAAAAGCTTCTTTCCGAGAAACATTTAAATAAAATATTTTCTTCTTAAGAGAAAATGTTTCAACGATGTAAATATATGTTAGAGAAGTTCTTATTTTATGGAATTTCAGCCTCAAGTTTAACTGTGAGCACTTTTTGAAAATACTCATCGGATATAAATTTCTAAGATATAGCATTAGACATTTTATATTTATATTTTGAACTCACTGAGGGTAACTTGAACATGCAAGAAGTCTATGTTGATTTTATTGACTGAAAATGTAAGTTGAAAGGTGTACTTAAGCTTAGTAAAAATTAATCTGAAAATAATTAAATGAACTTAACAGAATCGACGTAAATGATAACAAAGATCAAGTAAAACTGTGATATCATAAGCAAAATTAATATGTTGAGTTCCATGTATGAATAATGTAATTAGCTAGTGTAAATAATATCATATTTACCTATGATTTTAATGTTCTACAAAAACAAATGCTAAATGATCACCCTTGTTCAAACGATTATGTTATCTTTGTTTAACATTCCGACTTTTTTTCAGTTTTTCCTTTATAATTATTGAACTATGCAACTTTTGATTATATCTGTGACAATGCCCATTTAAAAGAACATTAAAATTGTAGCAAGTTAGTCTTAAATGACGCGCTGTAGGACCAATGGTTTAAAAACAATCGTACTTCAAAAATTAGTCTTTTTTTTTTTTTTTTTGAAAATGAAAATAATTGTGTTTCAATCATATTTTGGATCAAATATCAAAAAATTTCTCTTTTACAAGGCAAAAATTGAAAAGGAAATTGAAGAAAATTTAATCAGGTTTCAATTAAGCTTAAAAAAATTCAGTAGGTTCAATATTTCATTTACAACCACGAAAAAACAAATGTTCGAAAATTTTAATTTTTTTGCTAAATGAGAAAAAATGTTTTCTAACAAGGATAGGAGGGCACTGGACAAGAAAAAAAAAGCCGTACAGGTCCAATTTCGCTCATTGGTTTGCTTTTTTTATGATAGCCCTTGTTGTCTGTGGTCTTATCCCACCTTTTTTCAAAAAAAAAATTATTATGCATCATCACTATGCATCATTTGATGATACATGTGGCGACTCACTTTGAAGAACAGTAAATTTGAAACAAATTAAGCCCAAATGGCGTTCTGTAGGGTTAATAGTTTAGGAGAGATCGCGCATCAACAATTTTGCGAAAAGTGGAAAAATTATGCTTCGATCATATTTTTTACCATATTTTGACATTAATTTTTATTCTAGAACAAAAAATTGGCATGAAATTATAGTAATCAGCTTTTATTTGAGCCTAAAAGGAAGTATGTAGGTTTAATATTTCTTTTACAATCGCTGAAAAACAAATATTCGGAAATTTTAATTTTTTTGAGAAATTAGAAAAAATGTTTTCTAATAATAATAGGAGAGGACTGGGCAACAAAACATGCATAGAATGGTATAAAAAGGGTTACGCTGTAGCAAAAATATGCATGGTTTTTTTATTTAAATTTAAAATGTTAAATTTAAATGTAAAAAATAAATGAAATCTTTCGTTTTATTCCAATGGTTAATTCTTAAGCCATTGGTCCAAACTAAGTAAATTCAAAACATAATTTACTAAGTTTCAGTCTGCTTAACTATAAGGTTAAGTAATCAACTAAAAACTTAATTTATGTTTTTAATTAATTACAACTCTACCAATAATGAAGCTGAAGGTGTCTTTCTTTCCTTCTTTCTTTCTGTCTGTCTGTCTGTCACGCGCATAGGTCTATTTTCATAAAATTGGCACAAAATTAGTTTGTAAGTTTGGGGTTGTGCACTACGAAGCCGTTTTTTCGAAAATTCTATATTTTTCTATTCTAATTCTTAGCTCATTTGTCCTACAAATTCGATAAAATAGGGAAAAAATATTTCATACACATTTTCAAGTCTTTTGTCATTCGAAAGCTTCCCAGATAGCACAAATAACCTTTAAACGTTTTATAAACGTTTTTAAGTGGTTGTTACAACGTTAATAACCATTTTACAACCTTTAAAAAACGAAGTGTGCTACTTGGGTTGAAATTTTCTGCTAAAAAATAACGTCAGTTTGAAGTTTCTACGAGCATTAGAAGAGTTGTTAATAATTGTTTTTAGAATCTCGGAAATTCCAGGCTTACCTTGACCAAAGCAAGCCAAACGATTCTAAAATGGTTAAGCTTGAGAATAAAATTTGAAATTAAAGATGGAATGAATTATTTTACCAACGGAAATCAACTTTTCATGTTGTTACCGGGGCAGTGGCGCCGACTCCATGGGGCTTGGTGGGAGGGGGCTCGAGCCCCTCAATAAAAATTGGGGGAGGGGCGGATCCCCCCAATAATTTAAGAGAATTTTTAAATGTATTATGCTTGTTAAAATCACAAAACTATGTTTTCCTTGTTTGACGATAGTTACTTTGTAAAATACATTCCGTAATGAGCTAAAACAAATAACTAATACTGTAGAAAGCAGAATAACTGAAAACGAGTGGTGTGAATCATGATAGTGTTTGCGCAAATTGTCGAGTAAAGTCTGGCGCCGGCAGGCAGACTAGGATTGTGGCGATATCATAAAGGCTGAGGCAGGAGCCCCTGGAATCCTCGTGTCACGTCGCTTTGAGGCTTCGAGACATTATACGACACCATGTCTAAAGTCCACGGCGCTGGCGCAGTCATTCTAAGTGCAATGTTTCGTTCAGTGCATGCAGCAGACGTATTTAGTACCGTAAAGTCGGGTTACTTGGACCCTAGGGGGATACTTGAGCCCATTACAGTAAAATGATAAAATCTAGGTTTGGTACTTATTAGTTGAAGACTTGCATGTAGTTCCTCGTTTCTCCTCTAGGTAGGAGCACTCTGCAGTCTCTAATGCTAGTACCAAACCCAGATTTTATTATTTTACTGTGGGCTCAAGTAACCTCCTTGTGGGTCCAAGTAACCCGACTTTACGGTATTCCGACTTAATCGTTGCAATGGATACATTTGTTATCAAAAAGCCACGTTTGGAAGTGATGATAGTGCGAATCAACATCCGGCCATTATTGTGTCGTCAATTGCTTTGTCGTCTTCAGGCGAGAACTTTTCACAGCCTGAACCTGAGCAATCCGGGAAGGGAAGATGATTTCAGGAGTCCTGGTTGATCTAATATTCTTGGATAGAATATGAAGAATCTTCCGAAAAAGTTTTTTGCAAAACCTGCAAAAAGGCAGATGCTAAAAATCTATTACAATTTTCTTCAAAAAAAGAAGATGCATTTATTTCTGTAGGATTTTCTAACTGGAAAAAGGCTTTGGATAAATTCCGTCGTCATGAAAATACGCATAAAGAAGGTGTTTTGAAACTAAATTCTATTTATAACCAAAGTGTGGCCTCCCAATTGAATGAACAGTTAAATAGTGATATGACGAAAGGCCGTTTTGTTTTTGAATCAATTTTTACTACCGCTCAATTTCTATGCCGACAAGGACTAGCAATTAGAGGTCACGAAGATGTAAACTCAATTTTTTTTCAATTGCTGAAACTCCGAAAGAATGACGTACCTGACTTAAAAGATTGGTTAGGGCGCTCAGGGTATAAGTGGACGTCCCATGATATTCAAAATGAGATCATTGATCTACTGGGAAAGTCTGTGTTGAGAAAGGTATTGGCTTCAATCAAGAAGACTGAACATTTTTCGATTATGGTTGACGAAACAAGTGATTCTTCGATTCACGAACAAGTGTCATTTTGTATACGTACAGTCGATGATTTCGTAATCATCAACGAAGACTTTATTGGCTTATACGAGACCCCCAACACTGAATCACAAACTCTGTTTAGTATTTTAAAAAACATTTTTGCTCGTCTTGTTTTGTCAATGGATAACTTAAGAGGACAGTGCTATGATGGTGCCGCGAATATGAGAGGTAAATTCAAATGATTACAAAAGTTAGTTTTGGATATACAAACGAAAGCCCGTTATGTGCACTGCACTGCTCACAGTTTAACTTGGCAGTTGTGGACAGTCTTCGCCATCTTACGTCTATGAGGGATATTATGGCTTTAGCCAAGAACTCAATAAACACCGTAAGGGAATCCACCAAGAGGATGGGACTTTTCAGAAGCATACGCTGTGAGAACATCAACGACCAAGCTGGTCTACGACCACTTTGCCCGACTCGATGGACTATGTGAGCTTCTAGTATTTTGAGAGTATTGAAAAACTTTGAAGAACTTCTAGAGTTTTTTGAAACATTTTCTGCAGAGGACAAAACAGAGGCAGGTTACAAATGTGTTGGCTCTTGAGTCAATATTACAATTCAAGACTTATTTCTTTTTAAGTCTTTATTGCCACGCAATGAGCCCAGTAGAGGACGTCAATGGAAAAATTCGATGCCCTCATCTAAGTGTGGCTGATCTGGGAAAAATATACGAACGCTTAATTTGTATATTGAATGGAAGGCGAGATAGTTTTGAGCACTTTTGGGAATTGTGTTTAAAAGAAAAACCTTCACAAGTTGATAGTCCTTCTCTTCCTCCGAATCGACGTATACAAAAGAAGTATGAAAACAATGAAGCCAGCTCACCGCACGCTTTCAAAACCCCAAAGGAATTCTACAAAGCACTTTACATTGAAGTTTGTGAAACGGTACAATCCTGCATTATTGAGCGGTTTGCATCAACTGGACTCACACAGGTCATTGCAGTTGAACAATAGTGCTTGCTTTTAGTAAACAGAGGTGAAACAAGTTTTGAAAATTCAACTGAGTTTTTCGGAAATGATCTAGACATTGAGAGACTGCGCTCACACAACAGCAACAGCAGAGCGGTCATTTAGTGCCCTAAAACGTCTGAAATCATATCTTCGATCAACAATGGGACAGAAGCGATTGAACAACTTGGCTGTTCTTCATGCCCACCGAGATGTTTTGGATGAATTGGATATCCGACCAATCATCAACGACTTCATATCCAGTAATCCAGTCAGACGGTCGACATTTGAACTTTTCTAAAGACACTCTAGCCCTAATAATGGTATTGAAAGCAATATTAAAAATCTTTATAAAATAGAGAATTAAATGCATACAGAATAATATATTTTCAGTTTCGAAACATTAGTAGTGGTTTAATACTTTACATATTAGTTACTATAGTACTGTATTAATTACTTTCAAATACTTGAATACTTTTAGGGTGAAAGACATAATGAAATTTTGACTAAAAGTATTAAGCTTACTGTATTGACTGCATTAAAGCATTAACTTTGATATATTATTTTTATTTTATAAATTCTGAGCCTTGTTCAAAGCAAGCTTAAATTAACTATTTCACTTATTAATTTAAGTGCTAATATTGTGCGACAGCTATATATTATGTTTTATTTTTTTAATGATAGTTTAAGATTTATTTAAATATAATTTCAGTCTTTTCAGAGCTATACATTCACTGCTCTCAAATTGTCTGTAACCACAACTATTACTATAAATTAGCTTTTTTCACGAAAATACCATGCGTGTTTATGTTTTGGTTCGTCTTTAAAACCTAAAAAATGCATCAGACTTGTCGAGTATCGAGAGTCGAGTTTTTGGGGTTCTAATGTTAATCATATAACTCTAAAATTCTTTAAAAAATAAATTTAAAACTCACTTTTTTTCATCTAAAATTTAGAAAATTTCCCGGGGTTATGGGCCCCCCAATATTTTTTATAAGTCGGCGCCCCTGTACCGTGGTTACGTTTTTATTTCTTTTACTGCATTTTTCAAATGAATCTCAGAGTATGGAGAAGTTAAAGTACTCCTCATCTAAGACATAAAACAAATTATGCCTTATCTAAAATGTTTACACTAACGTTTATGCTCATTCGAAAAGTAATAACGTGTATTATACTTTCGTAAAACTCAGATCTGAATTAGATCTTCCTTTAAATACACTAAAAATATCGTTAACTAGTACAGATCTCTAAAAAGAGAGCTGAAGACATAAAACTAGTACACAATCAGTAACTCATTTTATTGATTTCAATTTCGATACATAACCATGCCTACGTATTAAACTTTGAGATAGCATACATAAATTTTATAGCCATAGTGCCAGACGTA
Source organism: Uloborus plumipes (assembly GCA_038373865.1). Lineage (NCBI taxonomy): Eukaryota > Metazoa > Arthropoda > Arachnida > Araneae > Uloboridae > Uloborus > Uloborus plumipes. The sequence goes on along the minus strand of JAXGGA010003889.1, from coordinate 46,309 downwards.
ATTCCAGTTCACAAAGAAACATTGAATGGTTCTTCAATCGGGGAAATGTCTTGTAGATTTCGAGCAGATTTATTCAAAATGAAGCTTTGGAAAGAAACGGGGGATTTATTGCAAAGACGCTTGGCTCCTATGTTGAACATAACTGTGAAATTGTTTGGAAAAAAAGCTTTTACAAGAATTTATTCTGAGCTTGATAAAACATCTTGCTCTTTCTATCGATGCATTCTTTTATAGATAGGGCACATTCGTAAAGAAGTTTTGAAGGATAAGTGAAAGTCATGACTACTGGAATATATTTTAAGGTTGATGATTAGGATTTTATTTAAAAAACTACACAATAATTCTAAAAAGTAAATGTGAAGATGATTAATTTGAATATGCTGAACAATCCGTAAATACATATAAGAAAACAAGATTTAAATGTATTTTTTGAAGGGGAGGGGTCCACAAAGTTAATATATTTTCAGGCATGGATCTGTAATGCTTTTGAATTTGAGAGCCTCAGCCCTAGAATGATTATATCAAAGGTTTATTTGGCAATTATGTAAGTAAAAAAAAATTGCGTGTGTGTGATTCAGTTCTGCCCAAAAGACTCCAAATAGAGGTGCAGAATTAGTTGAAATGTTGGGCAAGAATTCATTTAGCCTTAATTAAATGTTTCCTCTTGGATTATATATTTTTCTCTTCCTTCTCAGATATAACACTATGTTTAAATGGACTTTTTCTCGCCGTTTTCAGTAATTATAGTGCAAAAATATAGTAAATTTAGCTATAGCATCTGATTGCATTTAGATATACATTGTAGGCACAAATGGTAGACTAGATGTAAACAATAACCTTTTCGATACTATTGCACATGTTATAATAACATGAAAAGAAATACACCAAATGTTGTTTCGTTACAAATGTTTGAATTGTAAGCCTTTTGCTACACGACAACGTGTAATTTATGATACATTTTGTTGCACACGTCGTATGATTTCTTCTTAAGGCGTCCTGAAAGACACTATATATTCTCGATGCCAAAAATACTACAAAAGACGTTTGAACTCATTTATACTGTTTAAAAAACCGCTGAAAGTGTCATACACTAAATTGTGTTGAACGCAGTGTAAGTAAATCACATTTTGGCTAAAAGCTCCATTTTCCAACATTTTTTAAAATGTCTTTTTGATTTATTGAAAAAAATTCAATAACACAGCTTTCTACATTTATTTTGAAATTCTTATATCACTTACTGTAATATGTGCAACAGCTTCGAAAGAAAGATTTTTTGAAATCGAGTTCATCATTTGTTCTTATCCTTTATAGCATATATTGTCTTTTCCAATTAATTTCTAAAAATATATATATTGTTTTGTATTGTTAAAGTATATAAGAGTACAATTTCGGATAGTATAAAAATGTCTACTAGGGCTCTTTGCCAAATTCGGAATAATTATGTTTCGACTAGAAACGGACTAGATAGAGTACCAGACACACACGTTTAATCCAAAGATGTGCCTAAGAATGCATGAGGAAATGCGCGATGTGAGTTCTATAAGATATGTTATGGCCTTTGTTAACGAATGTAAGCACTTAAAAGAAACTGCTCTGTTGACGATGAACTAAGTTAACCGGTCGACAGAAAGCAATTTATTTTAAGATCGAATGTTCCCAACATAGATACTCTTACCATAGAAGTGTTACTACGCATACCACTATCAATGCACGAAAGTTACTCATGGATACTGAATAAACAGAGTTATTTTACTATATATATTAGTACATGGCACTGTCCAGTTTTTAACTAATACTTTTCTGAATAAAGACTATGAAAAAATAACATAATATAGTTCTGTTCTAAGATCTAATGTAAAACAAAAAATGAATAACAACCATAAGCAGCGAAATCAAATAGTTTTCGGTAAGTACACATCTGCTTTGTCTTACCGAATCACAATGATAAATAAAATAGAATGATAAAATTGGGCAATTGAGTTTTTTCCATAAAGTACTTTGGTAAAAATTAGTTCAACATTTTCGTTTCAAGAGTAATACTACAGTTTAAAAATATAAATTACAGTACTATATTTACAGCGCGTCTCGAAATGATAGGTCCACCCTTATTTTTCAAAATTTCGACTCTTAATTGAGAATAAAAATCACTTTTTTTGACAGTGATTATATATCTGTAATTGTTAAAACTATGTTTGATGAAATTTCTCAAAAAATGAATCATTTCTTCTTATTTGATGCAAATTTTCATTTTCAGACCGTTTCAAAAAGATAGGTCCACCTTCAGAAATTTTGCCCCAACCACGTTTATTTCCAAAAATCTGCATAAGTATCGTTGCTTATTCTTACTACGGGATTATGCTTGCTGCTGTGGAGGTATTTAAACAGATTTGAACAGCACTTTGTAGTCAAACAAAACGGGTTGTCGTCGCAGTCTTTCGCTGGTTGAGCAGGGAAAAATTGATGCATTAAAACAGTCTGGAAAATCGAACAGAGAAATAGGTAAGCTTTTAAACAGATCACCAAAATGTTGCAAACATTTTTTTGCTATTTGGAAATGCTTATAGCAGTAAAAAATCATCTGGCCGCAAATCAAAAGTGACACCCCTACAACGAAGCACTATCGTAAGGGACCTAAAATCCAGAAATAATGAGCATATCCACTTTGGCCAAACAACTAAACCCTGCAATATCAAAATCTACAGTCCACAGAGCGGTAAAGAAGTTCGGCAATTTTCTTTACGGGAAAAGGAAAGCGGCTCCGAAATTGACTAAAAAGCACAAAGAAAAGAGATTGAAATTCGCACAGGAAGAGATGTCCTGGAAACAAAATAGGCATCGTGTGATATTCAGTGATAAAAAGGAATTCAATCTGGATAGTCCAGATGGTTGGCATTATTACTGGCACGATCTGCGCAACGATAGACAGATATTCTCGAAGAGGCAAGCTGATGGTGGTTCCGTTATGGTGTGTGCCCGATTCAGAGGGACAGGAAAAACTGATATAGCATTTATAAACAATCGTTTGAATGCTGCTGGCTATAACAAGCTGTTTGAACAATATTTTCTCTCACAATCAGAACCCATTGGGGGCTCATTCTTCATGTTCTAACCGGACAATGCTCCTCTGCACTCTGAAAAGTCCACTTTTGAATGGTTTCTGGATAATGTTGTACATATTATCGATTAGCCACCTTGCAGCCCCGACCTGAATCCAGTAGAAAACATGTGGGGTATGCTCGCAAGAGCAGTGTATGCAGGCAGAAGGCAGTACAACAGTACTTGCAGACTTAAAAAGGGTTATTTCCTCCGAATGGTCAAAAATCGGGACAAATTGTTTGCATAAACTTGTAGAAACCATGCCAAATAGGATTTATGAGCTTATTCAGAAAAAAAAACAGAAAAATTTCTTATTAATTCAACATTTATTTGATGCGTGGTTCAGTGGACCTATCTTTTTGAAACAGCTGTTTCATCTAATTTTAGTTTCCCTCATTATTCCTATTATTTGTAAATTATTTATGAGCTATTTTACATTGAATGAAGTAATGTAGTTTATAAAATAGTGCTTTGTACACAATACAACCTTTTTTTTACCAGCATAACTTTCGTTTTTACTGGTGGACCTATCATTTCGAAACGCACTGTAGTAATATTTGGAATAGTTTAAGCAGATATGGAAATAATTTCAATTTCACAGTATCTCACAAACGGTCAGCTTTAATAAGTCTTCAAACTTTAAGCAAATTGTTAAATTTATAAAAATAATTTTGGCCATTATATGTGTTTAAGTAGAAGGGAAGATTGGGCCCAGGTTTTCCACTTTTTTCATTAGAAATTAAACTCTGATCATGGCTATTTTTGGATTAAATAGTTCAACAACCACGTGGTTTTAACTTCTCGTTCTTGTCTTTCGTTTCTCTATTTATCATTGATTTAATTAATTCTGGTGGAAACATTTGTTTAGTGAAATATTTTCGAAAAATCAAAGAACGAATTGCAACTATGTATCACGAAGCTCTCAATTAAAATGCTTAAAAGACAATGTTCACTAATTAATTTTACCTGCTAATATGACAAAGCACCTGAAAGAGCAATTAATCAGGGATTATAGGAATCCAGATACGTGCTAAAAGACCGCTGTAATTACGTGAATGAATTAAATAGATTCAAAAATTATATATTACGTTTTGTTCTAATATCGTTGCATAGGAGACAAAAGGTTAATATTTATTAAATAAATTGACACTTAACATTTTATTTTGTCATTTTACTTTAATATTTTTGCCTTAGTGATTTATTTTTCTTCCATTCGTAATCCGTGCAGAGCTAACTAATGTATGGAATGCTTGAATAAGTATAATACTGTATGATTTTTAAAAGCAAACTTACATTATTAAATTACTGAACATAGCTTACAAGCGAACTTGTAAATCGTACAATTGGAAAATATGTTTTATAATAAATATAAAAAAACATTTCACTTATATCTTTTATATTACTTTTTTCAACCGCTTGCCTGATTATCCCGAGTTTTCTCGGGCTTGTATGAGTTGCCGGTAAGTACTACTCCAAGAAAACTCCGGTGAAACTAAATGATTTTATGCCTGTAAAATATTAAAAATGTAACGTAAAACCTACATATTTTGTTTCGTTTCGTTTCGTTTAATTATATTTATTAAGAAAATAAAAATAAAAAAATGTTGATTTTTTGCACTTTTTTTTTCAAGAAAAATGTGTAAATGAAGCGGTTAAATCCCAAATTATTCTTATAAGAAAATAAATACATTTAGATTTTCAATTTAATTTTAATAGCTTATTCAAGGTTTAATTCAAGCTAGTTGAAATAATTTATTTCAAATTAATTTTTCTTAATGTATTAAAGTCATTATTTTTTTCTAAATGTAAAACTTTCTTAAGTTAAATTTTAAGACGATTATACTATGTATTACTCGAGACATAAATTTAACTTGGTAAATGACCCTTTATTGGGTTATTCAGTATGCTGAATGTTCAAGAGATTAATGGGATCAGGATCTTTAAATCCCACCACTACAATAAAGACATCGCCTTACTTAAGGTAAATTTGCAGCATAAAGCAGTGAGTAATATGATGTGACTCGCTTTCTCCCAATCAAAGTGAATAAATTGTCAACACCAAGCAAACTAAACTCAAAAAGCAAGTTTGATTAATATAAAAAAAAATATATGGCGCTTTTTTGAAAGCTAAATCAACAAGCTTTTAAAAAATAGCAATGCAGTTTGTCTTTCTCCCTAACTGTTATGACTCCAAAAGGTCTTTCCAGCCATAATTTTGGCAACTGAGGAACGATACAAAACATCTTTCAACCAGTGAACTTGAGCCTACAAGTAGAACAATTCTGAAACCCTTCTGCTGAAAACAAAAAGAAAAGAAAAAACAGCATATTTCATAGCGGATTTTTTTGTAACTTACACCGAATATTTTCCTCTGCTATTGGAGCAAAATTTCATAGCGTCATAAGAATTTCAAATTTTATATCAAAGCGATTAAATTCACGATGCATTTAACACGTCAACGACGGGGGCGATTTTGATTTGTTTTTCTTTAGATGGCGCTTAAATTAATGCCGCGCTTCATCTGACTTCATCTTAATAGAATGAATTATCTTAACCCATTAATGCCTGACATTTTTTTCTCCCAAAGATATTTTGTATACTGGTTACACGTAGTGTTTAATGGACAGGAAAAATAATTAAAAAATATCATGTAAAAAATAATTGTTTTATTTAAAAAAGAAAAATTGTCCTTAAAAAGGGACGCTAGGCACTAAAGGATACATACTTTTTTTACCAATTTTTTTTCTGCCTACAACATAATATTTAAAAATACACTTTATAAGAAGAAATAAAAGCAGCAATTAACAATAACTGGGAAGTAGATTCAGAGAACAGGAAAATATTGGTGTTGTCGAGTATGAAAGTCAGCAAAACATTTGTTGGACCAACCTTCATCGCATTTGTCTCTTTCCCGATAAGCTTTTTTACTTCAATGGGCACATCTTACCTGTCATATTTAAAGCAATGTAACAACTTTCCCCATAATACCTAACTCAACCCGGTACTCTTGAGCTCAATGCATTCTGTGCAGCAGCTTCTAAAATAAAAATGAAGATCGGCAAGCTACCATTTTTTAGACAGGATCAAAAACCGGTAATTCCCGATATTTTGAAGCATGGGATCTGCCCCCTTCCCCCCAAGCACGATTGTACCTACTGATATTTGGTTCATGAATTTCAGTTTCTTTCTTTTCGCTATTATACAAACTCTTAGCCTTTACTATAGGATAAACTCCATGAAGATTCGATGCAATAGTTATGACATTGTTATGATTCAACCAAACAAACATAATGAGCGATTCCATACCAAATCACCGAATAAAAAAAAAGTTGGTCGCACGACCGACTCGGATTTTTTTTTAATTTGGTACACAGATTGATGGTATAGAGGTATGAAAAAGCCCAAAAGGAAAGTTACCTGCTCCACTTATTTTCTGAGATACATGCCCTCAAAGTTTGTCCGCCACGTCAAAATACTAAAAAAGTGATGTTATTTAATCATTTTTTATAAAAAATCGTACTCATGCAAAATAAAAGTGTTCGATATCTATGGAAACTAGTTACTCCAGGCATTTTGAAAAAAAAAATACTAGAACGTTCATAATGAAAATTACCAAGGTACAGGGCTCTTTGAAGTTGTCACCACAAAATCTTGATTTTGCAGATTTTGCTAAAATTCAGGATTTAATTCCAAAAAAAGGCAAACAAAACCAAAGGTTTTCTCACTTTTTGGTAGTGCACAGGTCCTCCCTGTAAATTGCTACGCAATAAATTTTTGGGGTTTCTCACTCCTTCTTGGAAATATTTTAGCTTAAAGATAAGCCGTAAGGCAAAAAATGCGTTTTTGGCCATCTTGGCAGCCATTTTTCTCATAAAGGGGGAGCAGTAGAAACTTTAATTTTTTTTAAAACAAGCCACTGATATGTTAGCTATTCAGAGGAAAAGAGTTTACTTTTGGTTATTTCTCCCATTAAGAGATATCCTGCTGACAGTATATGCATGTTTTTCGCGACGACCATATGCTTTTGTTCCCCCTCTCATGGACTTAAAATTAATTAAACCAAAAAATAATGATATATTTATTATTAGCTGTATTATCTACCCAATATGTCATGAAATTTAATTTATTAAATCATTGAACAATAAATTAGATAACTGATGAAAAAAAGAAAAAGTATTTCTCTGATGCCTGAGCATTATGCATTCATAATTATAAAGCACTAAATACTTTCTTGAGAAATTAATTAACATAAATGAGCTCTAAATATTTATATTATTAGCAATACCCAATCTTGTGATTGGGATACTCCTGTTTTTAATTGAAAAATTTCTTGAATATCACATGAATATCAGGAAAATAAATGAGGTCTTTTCGTTTGATGTAGGATATTTTATGACAAATTTCATTTGATGGGCTACTAACTGAGCATGGTGATAAAGAGCTATTAATTTCAGCATCGAATTCCATTTTACCTTATTAACAGTTAAATATTTACAAAATAATTAAATAAATAATTTAATATAAAGCCATGCTTGAAGAATTAAAATTAGTGCAACTAATTTATTCCCATACTGATCTTTGCAAAATTGACATGCGTTGAGCACTGATAAGAACTGACAAGAAAAAGTTTACTCACTAAAATATAAGTTCACAGATACTATAAAGCATACATTCTATGTTCCACAAAATAATACTGCAACAAAGAACAAGGGTATCCTCCTGTTTATAGCCATCAATCAGGAACATCCAATCACAAGATTGGGTATTGCCTATGAGATAAATACTCGAAGCTCCTTTATTTTAATTGATTTTTCAAGAAATTCTTTAGTACCTACCCCTTTATACCCTTGTTCTTTGTTGCAGTATTATTTTGTAGAAAATAGAATGTACACTTTATAGTATCTGTGAACTAGTATTTTAGTGAGTAAACTTATTCTTGTCAGTTCTTATCAGTGCTCAACACATGTCAGTTCTGTAAAGATCAGTATGGGAATAAATTAGTTGCACTAATTTTAATTCTTCAAGCATGGCTTTATATTAAATTATTTATTTAATTATTTTATAAATATTTAACTGTTAATAAGGTAAAATGGAATTCGATGCTGAAATTAATAGCTCTTTATCACCATGCTCAGTTAGTAGCCCATCAAATGAAATTTGTCATAAAGTATCCTACATCAAACGAAAAGACCTCATTTATTTTCCTGACATTCATGTGATATTCAAGAAATTCTTCAATTAAAAACAGGAGTATCCCAATCACAAGATTGGGTATTGCTTATAATATAAATATTTAGAGCTCATTTATGTTAATAAATTTCTCAAGAAAGTATTTAGTGCTTTATAATTATGAATGCATAATGCTCAGGCATCAGAGAAATACTTTTTCTTGTTTTCATCAATTATCTAATTTATTGTTCAAGGATTTAATAAATTAAATTTCATGACATATTGAGTAGATAATACAGCTAATAATAAATATATAATTATTTTTTGGTTTAATTAATTTTAAGTCCATGAGAGGGGGAACAAAAGCATATGGTCGTCGCGAAAAACATGCGTATACTGTCAGCAGGATATCTCTTAATGGGAGAAATAACCAAAAGTAAACTCTTTTCCTCTGAATAGCTAACATATCAGTGGCTTGTTTTAAAAAAAAATTAAAGTTTCTATTGCTCCCCCTTTATGAGAAAAATGGCTGCCAAGATGGCCAAAAACGCATTTTTTGCCTTATGGCTTATTTTTAAGCTAAAATATTTCCAAGGAGTGAGAAACCCAAAAAATTTATTCCGTAGCAATTTACAGGGAGGACCTGTACACTACCAGAAAGTGAGAAAACCTTTGGTTTTGTTTGCCTTTTTTTGTAATAAATGCCTGAATTTTAGCAAAATCTGCAAAATCAAGTTTTTGTGGTGACAACTTTAAAGAGCCCTGTACCTTGGCAATTTTCATTATGAACGTTCTAGTATTTTTTTTTTCAGAATGCCTGGAGTAACCAGTTTCCATAGATATCTAACACTTTTATTTTGCATGAGTACGATTTTTTTATTAAAAATGATTAAATAACATCACTTTTTTAGTATTTTGACGTGGTGGACAAACTTTGAGGGCATGTATCTCAGAAAATAAGTGGATCAGGTAACTTTCCTTTTGGGCTTTTTCATACCTCTATACCATCAATCTGTGTACCAAATTAAAAAAAAATCCGAGTCTTTCGTACGACCCCCATTCGGTGATTTGGTATGGAATCGCTCTAATATTATTTTACCTGTCATCGATATTTATTCAAAACTTCCTCTCTTTTCTTTTTTTGAACAACGTAACTTTAGTTAATGGGCAGTTTTTCAATTCTTGCATAATACCTTTCTGAGACAAATTATCAAGTAGGAGCTCAAGAGAAGTAAATAAATTGTCACAGTAGAGATTAAAATTGGCATGCTCAGGGAATTCTGAAATTAAATCTGCAACCACTGACCCTCCCCCTATTACCAAACAAAAAATGCATATGCAATCCTTGAATTCTTTATCAACGTGAAGTGCTAAACTTCTGAACCATCTTAGGGCTTTTTCAACAGTCAGACTAAACAATAAAAAAGCACTTCAATGCATTATGGAAGAGTAGGGGAGACCGAGGCTATTTGGCATAAGGGGTACGTTGGCATTGTGTTTTTATTTTCTAGTACACAGTGCCCACAGAGCTGCCGTCGTGATGAGACATACTCGGCAACCTTCTGCATCATCCACAATAGTTATAGTGTCTTGCTAGCGTGTGTTCGAAAAATATGTATTTTTTGTGTTTTTATTTCTGGTGAGATTTTTTTTTCCAATTTGCTTTTCGGTTTTCAGTTTCTTAAAATTTATTTTCAAGTATTCCAACTTTATGGTGGATACAGTGACTAAGTAGCCTGGGGATTGATGCCGTTACTGGATTCCCAGTCGTTTGTATTCGAGGCAGGGCCACCATGTTATCCAGAAAATGATTTTGGGGCTAGTTAGCATAGGACAGCGATCTATGCCAACTTATCCACCCTTGATGTTGGCGTGACACCGCATATTTATAGATACCTACACAGACCTAACTGATGTCCATTCTAATAGTGCGGGTAATGCTGGTGTTTAAAATGTTCCTACTACTTGTTAGGGGTAGTACTAGTGTAAATCCTTATTGTTAGCGTCGAAAGGAGTCAACCTTCAATCCCCACTAATGCAACCCGCTCCTCCGAAACATGTCGACTTGTGACCCCTAAAGACGTTCAGCCTTTTCTAAAAGCAGGACCATGAAAATGGACAATCAGAAGAAAAAAACAGGAGGTACTGTACAATCCGAACCGGCACTCCAGTTGAAAATAAACTGGCAAAAAAATAAAATAGCTGAGAAAATAAAATAAAAACACTTTACGTTGATCGGACAAAGAAAGAAAACAAAAACAATGACTGCGAAATCAAAGAATAATCACAAAGAAACTTTCAAAGAAGATTTTAAAGAAAGAAGAAGAGCACTGACGCTGATGAGCCATTCTCTGATGCTATACCGTACGCTGATAGTGAGAATGGCTATGATTTCTTGTTTCCTCAGTACAGTGATGAGAATAAAGACGAGCCATTTCTTCTGGATCTGTTCTGCTCCAACCTTCCTACACAGTCTCCACCTGTAGTCCAGTCAAATTAGGTCATGAACCGGACATTCAAAAAATACAATTGCCACCTATGCCAAGTTGTTCAGTATGATAAGGAGATAATGTATAAAAAAGTCCCACGAATTTGAGCGTCGGGTTTGGGAGTTATGGGGGGGCGAAGAAGGGGCTTAAAATGCTGATTATTGCTTTATTTCAGCTCTATCTCAATGACTTCCTTTGCACGAAAATGTTATTATATGGGTGATTCTACAAATACGGGAATATTTCTAACATGTAGAATTCAAAAAATTAATTTAAAATTAAAAATCTGAAAAAAATCAGCAAAGCACTTGATAAGTTACATAATTAAAATAGAATATCAACAGAGCTTAAATGTTTGTATTTTATTGTATTTTTGCATTTTTATTTTTTGAAGGCATATGTGAATGATAAAAAGGACATGTGGATGACACAATGGGTATGTGAATATAACACAGTAAGTATGTGAATAACACAAACACAATAGGTATATTAATGAAATTTTTTAACCAGTAAACTGTTAGACATAATTTTTAAACATTGTACTGTCATAGTTTGGCTTTTGATTCATCCACGTGCCTTATATTGGGGCATGTGAATGACAATAGAAAAAGGGCATGTGAATGACAAAACACAAGTAATTGTGTTCTCAAAAAGTCATATCTGAATATTTTTCGGCTTCACTTCGAATTAGAACTCACAAATGTAAGCCTTAGGATTATTCATTGTCAAAATTTATTTACATGTACATTTTACATGCATTCTGTGGGGCATGTTAATGACAAAGATAAAAAACACTTGCCTTGAAAGTTGAGTTTAGCTTGCTTTTTATCAAAAAGTAATTGCAGAACAGCAAAATTAATCCTCATCCAGGAATAACAAAGTTCCATGCTTTGTTTTAAGATGTGTTGCCAGATTTTGAAATATAACATTTCAGAGAAAAATATCTATACTTTTTAGACATGTGGATGACTGATAATCGCTGGGACAAAGTTTAGATTAACTTTTAGAGATATTATTTTCATATTATTTTGCTTTTTTTGTGATTTACATCTTGCACACATTCATATTTATAAATAAAAAACTCTTGAGAAAAAAATTAATTATTTTTTTTAAATCTATATTCCATTGATTGTGAAAATGGCACCTATGGGACAGGGCATGTGGATGACATTTCAATCTAATATCCATTTTTTTAAATGAATAATAATTAAATATTGACATTGTTGATAACGGAAATTATAGAACAAAAGACGCATAAAAATATTCCCAAAATAGTTTTTTATTAAATTAAAAACAAAAAGAGCAATCAGTATGGAACACAAATTTGCCCATTTTTGTAAAATCACCCATATATAAAATTAAAGATGTTACATATTTCTTATGTTTCAAGTAATATTTTTGCGTCAGTCCGTTCTTCGTGGGGGGGAGGGGGGTGCCCCCCCTTTTTTTTGAGCTTTCCACTTTAAAAATGCAAAAGCATATGCGCAGATTATTTTAATGTTTTTTATATGCCATATTTGAATACATCCCCCCATCCCCCCCCCCAAATAATGGAAACTATTGACCAGATCGGAGCAAATCCCAGGATTTTGCAGCGTTTTTGATACATTTCAAAGTTTATTTCTATCAAATATTAATCCAGATAAAGTTGAAGGGAGTAAATTAAATGTTTTTGAAACATGATTTAGACCATCTGTTTGATATCTAAAGCCCACTGTCAACATTAGCGTCACTCTGTGTTCCTACCTGCCTCGCTGGTAAAAACTGAAAACATAGCTGAATTAAAGTAAAACAAACGACAGAAATCTTTTAGTTTAAAAACTGCCTCTTTTGCTAGATGAAGTCTTTTCTTCCTCTTTTCCTACATCATAAATGAATAATTAATTTGGAGGACAAATCTCGTAAGTATTTAACACATACACATATTAAAAATAAAAATTATTTTAACATAAAAACTTAAATGATTACACATTTTTTTTACCTTTTCACTATACTTTGAAACATTGCTATGAGGTGACTTTTTCATTCAACACGTTATTTTTGCTCAGGCATCCATCATCAAACCATATCCCAGATGACCATAGGAAGTTCAAGATGAAAGAGGGAGCAGCGGATGAATTTTTTACAAGCTAATTTTGCAATGGGAGGGCTTCAATTTTGGCATAACCACATGCACTCGGGCGCTGGTAAAACAACTTGTGTGAGACAACAATTTTCTATAGCTTTAGTCAAAACAGCTGTTCGAGGAGCTTTTGAATCAATGTGAACGGCTGTTCGAGGGGTAAAGCACATGATTCCTCCCATAGCGTGGTACATATTGTGACCATCAATAGGCTAAACGTTATAGTCCGCGTAATCAAAAACAAACTGAATATAGCCCTTCTCTAGATTGATGTCCTCGTTACAGATCTTTCAAATCCTATTACTTCACTATATGAAGAGCCCAAACCCTATTTTTGATATTACATTGACAAGTAGCCTTGATACAAATCTCCTGTGTAAGTACACAGCTGTACCGAATTGAATAGGATATAGAAAGGAACGTGGTCTTGTTGAAGAAATTATCGAATGAGAAATAGCAGTCACTTTCCTATCAATAGCTTTTTTAATTTCCTTCGTTTGTTTTTTAGGCTTAATAATCTGAGAGATCAGTAACTGGAGAGATTCTGGAATCAACTCTGGGTTTTCGTTTCGTATTTCTTTAAAAGAAGGAAACTGGGAACAATTATAAACTTGATTTTTTATGTCTCGTCTTATTGAGCATGGCAGTTGTTTCAATAATTCTCTTTACCTCTTCAGCTTTATCTGTGTACCATTTATTGAAAAGTATTTTGGACACTGTCTCATTAAAATATATTCACACCTGTAATGGTCGTGACATTAATACTGTCCCCATAGTGTTCCACGAGTTTTCTTTTCAAATGTTTGTCATGGTATGGCTCTACACAAGGATTTAGCCGGCAAAATAAATCAGTGAGCTCCTTGAAAGTGTATTGGCATTCATCGTTCTCTTCCAAATATTGGCACCACTTTTTAAAAGTATCTGCTCTTGACGAGTCTTTCCTTGATCCACCTCTATTTGCGGCTTCTGCAGACTTAGATACGTCAAGTTTAAACATGGATAAACCGTATTTGTGGTATCTTCCATCTGTTTGAACTAAGTCCATCGTGTTTTGCAAGTCTGAAAGTACTTCTTCTCCCCAGGAATCGTGTCTTTTCAAGTCATCCTCGCGAATTGCATTAATATATGCTATAGTTTTTGCTTCAAACCAAATTTCTTTGGTTTTATTTCTACACTTGGATACATCTATGCATTTTTTTCCGCACAAAAAGTAAAGTGATTTGAAGTCAAAAGTGGATCTGAGAGGCTTCTGTACTTAACTACTTGCTGATGCAATACTAGGTGGTTACAGATTTCGCGTGTAGTTCTTGCGGCATTTTAAATGTACTTCAGTTACATTCCTATTCAGATAAGCGTCTTTCGCTCCATCCTCCTTAATTTCACCATCGTTTGGCGCAGTATAGCGTATGAAGGCTCTTGTGCCAGTAAACCCAAAGTAACCAACCAACCAACCAACCTTAATTTCACTGCATGTCAGTATTGTGCTCCATCCTTTTGCAAATACATTAACTACTATACCGTCAGCATCAGTACAAGGCTCCAAAAATACGATTCATTTTTGCAGCACTTCAAATTTTGTTCATTGTAAAATTCTCACAAGTTTAGCAATTCACTGATTTTTTAACTACATTTTAAAACTTTTTAACATATCTATTTCCTTAAATATGCAATCTTATGCACATTATATTCGGAACTTTTTATATTCAAAGTATTCTAACAACTGAATATTTTATATTTATATATTTACAAAAATTATTTATTTACCAGACTGTCAGTATTAAAACGCATCTTAACGGGGCAAAGGCAGTGATCATAACCAACGACTGGTCTATATGTCTATCTATTTTAGTACTGATCTGAATGGACACATATATAGACAAGTAAATTAAGCAGCAAAGTGAACCGCTGAGTGCTCTTAATTGCAACCGGAAACGAAATTTTTTAGTGTAAATTAGGGAATCTTTTTAAGACTATGATACCCCTTTTTATGAGAAAACGATGATGATACTGGAAAATACCCAGATGTTTTCGGGGTACTTAGTAAATGACCATTTTGAAGTTCAAGCTGGATACCTGCTCTTTTCCAGAACTTTCGACCTTACAGATTTGTCGGGGGCTCTGTTCAGCCATGTGTCTTAAATACGAAACAAAAATTGGTAATGTATTATCCATTTGGTATTCATTTTATCGGTGGTCCAAAATTGCAAATGACGGTGCCAAGTACGCAGTAGCAAAAATAATTTAGGATTGCTATAGAAAAATTCATAATAAAACCATCGACAAAAAAAATATTAAGGTAGGTACTTCCTATTTATTACCACAGCTCTCAAAAATTCAAAAAAATTGCACTCTTGAATTTATTTCTTATTCAGTAATGCAACTGAACTAAATTATTGTCAACTTTTTTGAGATGCAAATAAGGTCCGCCCTTTAATTTATTAGGGGGGGCGATTGGGGGGATGTACTAAAAATGGCATATAAAACATTAAAATATCTGCGCAGATACTTTTGCATTTTTAAAGTGGAAAGCTCAAAAAAAAATTTTTTTTGGGGGGGGGGCACCCCCCCCGCCCCCTCGAATGACGGACTTGCGCAAAAATATCACTTGATACTTAAGTAATATGTACCATCTTTAATTTTATATACAATAACATTTCCGTGCAAAGGAAGTCATTGAGATAGAGCTCAAATAAAGCAATAATCAGTATTTTAAGCCCCTCCTTCGCCCCCCCCATAACTCCCAAACCCGACGCTCAAACTCGTGGGACTTTTTTATACGTTATCTCTTTATCATACTGAACAACTTAGCATAGGTGGCAATTGTATTTTTTGAATGTCCGGATTCGGCCTTTTTTTGACCTAATTTTACTGGACTACCTGCAGATGAGACAGCATTAAATGCTGCTGTTGGAGGTGATTAGGTGAGTATGGGATAGTGAAGTATGAAGCCCGCAAACATCCAGGGCAAATACTTAAAGTCGATTACGAGGACTTTTCAGTCTCCACTATGGTGAAAACTACAAAGTATTGAATGTGACTAGAGCCGCCCGACGCTCATTTGAATAGAGGATAAACTCTCCATTCAGGTGAGTAAGAACCCATATTTTGCAGTTGAAATGAAGCATTTGTAACCTACCTACAGTGCGCATACCTGTGTTTTAAAATTTTGTGTTTATATATTACCTTATAATATATTTAAATAAATATTTATGCACTGTTCTATGTAACGTAAGTTACCAAAAACATGTTAAAGTTCATGATGTGCATAAAGAAAGGGCAATGTAATGTTAAAAAGGCTATATTTTTATCTTATGAGTATGTATTAAGCAAAGAATTAAAGTTTTTTTTTTTTTTAAGTATTGTTTATTGAATTTTTTGTGCTACGATCACAACGTGTAACGTAAGTTACCGACATATGCAGGTAATGTAAGTTACCCGAGTAGAACTTAAATACTTGTGTTCATAAAGAAAATAAATTGTGAAATAAACCTATATGGTTAGTAGGAGTAATTTATTCAAGAAATCTTTTGAATGTAATGTATTTACTTGATTTAAGATAATCATATTTCTTAAAATGTCTCTATTTGTTAAAACGGTTACAATACACCTTGATTATAAATTTCATGTTTCTTTTAAGATATTAATTCTCTCTAAATAACATCACTGTATTCAGAGTATTTAGGAGGTAATTTACTATAAATTATTCAAAAATGACTCCTTTTATGCTTTAAAGTTTTAAAACATGTTTTGGAAAAAACAAATATAAAAATATTTTATCTCTTACAGGTGAAATATATTTTATTCTGCATTAAAATGCCACTGAATGCAGAAAATATGCACTATAAAAGGAGTATGAGAAGAGTCATGTGGATATTACAGATTTATAAATAAAAGTCCCTCTTGATGGTATTGAAATATGTTATAAAAAGCAAGATTTATCAAAACTATTTTCTGAAGATCAGCACATTGACAATCACCATTTAAGAACTAGAAATTTGACAATCACCATTTAAGAACTAGAAATGGACAAACTGTGGCGTTTCGTTTAGTTAAGTATTTCAAGGAACAAGAAAAAAATAACAGAGAGGAGCCGGTGAATGTTGTATAATGAAATTCGAAAATACATTGTATCCTTGAGTTGTGACGATTATTAAAGAAAGCGAGTTTAAAGTAAAAGTAATGGCTGCTGTTGAAACCTATTATAAATGGCGAGAAATGAGAGATGAAACTTACTTTAAGAAAGAAAACGTGATTCGAAAAATTGAACTACCTGAACTTGTTAATAACAGCTACCAGTATGCATTTAAAAGTCTTATGTTATGTGACATTTTTGATTGGTCATTAAATTTGGTATTAAATTTCTATAAATTTTATTCATAATTGTTAATTTTTAATATTTTGATCGAAGTTAAGCTGTAATTTTCATTCATTACTTTTTGTAATAAAGATATGATGGTAAGTAAATTTTGTAATGTAAGTTACTGTAACGTAAATTACCCAATTAAAAATTCCTATAATTCTCAATTTTTTAAATACATTTTTAAATTTATGAAAATAAATTCCTAAGCTTTATAAGGAACTGATAAATTATACTTCAAACAAGAAAACAGCTGTAATAGACCAGAAATTTGCTTTAGACCCAATTTTCATATTATGTCATTCCCTTTTTGTGTAACGTAAGTTACTGCCTTATTTTTGACTGCTAAATTTTGTAAAATGTTAATGCATCAAATATTTTTTTCATTTTAATTTTGCTTCTGACTGTCATTTTCATAGATTGATTTTATGCTAGGTTTGTATAACAATATTTGTCTGTACTGAGGTGCTAAATGCCTAAGAGTTTGTCGAAATGTAACCTAAGTTACTGTGGAATTGCCCTGTAGTATTTTATGACTAATACAATCTCCCGAGTTTGCTTCTTGAGATATATCTCGCTGAGGATGCATGAAGCCTGAATTTTTTCTATTTGGCGATATAGTGAGAACAATACATTAAGTGGTAACTGCTTTTTTACAAAATTGAGCAATATCACCCGAATTCAGAAGAAAGTAGCCGATAATTGCAGGTTAAGGTTTCAAAAATGAATATTACACTTATGTCTGCAGTTGTTTGATGTCATTTTCGAAAATAAGTGGTTCATGGTACATACCATGAATTGTAAGCTGTATTACTTAAAACTTTATTTACGTTTTTTAAAACTTTATGGTTCTTTATTAATTCTGCACATTTGAAATGTAGTTGTTATATGTGCGGCAGCCTGTATAACCAAAAAGATTGAGAGTGAAAGTCAGTTTAGTTTTGCAGCTCATAACAGCTCTTGACGAACTTAATCAAAGTTAATAAAATTAATCATTTTATATTTTCCGTAAAATTGAGCGCAGTCACCAAATAGAGATTACGCTGCCTACGCAAATAAATTTTAATCTAACGGGTTCTTTTCATCTGAAAAATTAATTTAGAAATGTAATCTTGTTCGTGTTGCTAGGCTAATATTTTTGATTCTTTCAAATTACTGTTGCATCCGCCAAGCCTAAAGCAACGAAAAGTGATTACTCCTCATTCGACTCATCTTGGAATGAAAGAGAGGTAGTATTCTGAATATATTGAATCGGAAGTTTAATTAAGAGTCCATTTATTATTCCCATTGACTCTCACAAGCATCTTTCTCCTTTCGAAGGAGACGTCAGCTTTATTTTCACGTAACAAAAACTTAGTTTTTTTTAATCTTGAAAGTTGAAAAGAGATGTTTCAAAAAGAGAAATTAGCATCGAAATTAAGATGAAGTCCCCTTTTCAAAGGAAACTCTTCCGTGACTTAAAAAGTAATATTTTAATATCCAATATTTTTTTCCGGAATTCTTTGTCGCTCGGCATATATTTTTTCTGCTCTTCTTTCACCAGCAGACGTCAGCTTGGCATTGAATGTAAAGTTCCAATAAAAGCTCTCTGTTTTATAAGAGCTAATAATTGAATTAGGCTTCTTTGTAAGGAGTAGTTTCAACAGCAAATTTAATTAACTGATCTATTTACTTATGCTTTTTTAACTTCATATAAAGCGTTAGAGGATAAATGGAACAAAGCTGGTGTGATATTTTTTAAGCGAAAAATGCATGCGTAACTGTCGAATAAAACCTTTTTTTTCTTCATCTCATATTGCATTTTACTTTTGCTTATGTTGTATTAAATTAACAGTACATAAGATATAGTATAAGATATAGTCGAATAGTACCTAATCTATTCGAACTGTCAAAAGTTTAATGCTGCAAATAATTATATCCTATTAAAACTTCACCTAAAAATACAATTTCAATTAATTACATCCTTTTATAATTCATATCTATAATAAAGCATTGCATCAAAAATCGAATTTCGTCCTATTTTAGCTGTTTAAGGTATGTTGACTCTATTTTAACCATTTTTTAAATGTCTGTTAGTCAGTATGTGGCAATATGTTCGTAAACAATTTTGTGTCATTACTTGTACAGAGCGTACTTAACGGAATGTACCCTCATGGGATGGGGATTAGAGATGATTAGTTTTTGTCGTCAACCGCTCCAGAGGTTATGGAGTTTTTTTTTTTTTTTTTTCATTTAGCGTTACTTATGCATGTGCATAACCTAACACTAAGTTTAGACGAAAATGGGAGAGTAGGTATGCCTTATTAGTAGTGATCATGTGTTCATTAAAGTTTGGGTGCGATTGATTAAAGAAGGGCTTATTCTTCTTCTTAGCCAACGCCTAGCCTTCGATTTTGGTCAATTAGGTAAGCACTGACTAGTAAAGATTGTAACCCCCTTGAAACGGTTGTTTAGATAGTGTGTACTGTGGTTAAGAGGAGAAAAAGCCTTTGGGTTCTCTGGTATCTTAGTCTACAAGCTGGTAATCTGGCGATTTTAGGACATTGATACTGTGACGATGTGCGGCAAGATAATCATGCCCTGCCTTTATTCTCAAAGCTGCTACACACTAACCTCGCGGTAGGTTAAAATCAAGGAGGCTCTGGACAGGAGGCTCATCCAATTCTTGCTTAAAGACATCCTCTCCAGTCTCTGGCAGTTTCAGTTGTTTCGGCTGGGTAAGAAGTGTCTCGTATTTTGCTAACCCGATTGCCATTATTTTTACTGCTGGTGTTAGCATGTCTAGGAATCCATTAGAACTTTAGAGTCCACCAAAAGCTAAGAAAAGTGTTCAGTTTTTCTTACAGTCAATACCTCTTTTACAATATATTTGAGTTTCTGTAGACGTTTCGAATAATGGCTTGGGAGTCAACAGGAAAGAACCACTTTCCAAGGGTTATTAAGATTTTCAAGCTCAACTGCTGTAAAATGTGTAGCAGGCATCTCACCATCATAATACAGCATACACTGAAGTGACAAAAGTCATGGGATAGCAATATGCAAATTTTCAGATGGCAGTAGCATCGCATAGAACAGGTATAAATGCGCAGTGCTTTTACAGAGCTTTCATTTCTGTTCAAGTTATTCATGTGAAGAGGTTTTAACGTGATGATGACCGCACGACGTGAATTAACAGACTTTGAACGCGGAATGTTAGTTGGAGCTAGACGCATGGGTCATGCCATTTCGGAAATCGTTAGAGAATTCAACATTCCCAGATCCACTGTGTCAAGAGTGTGCCGAGAGTATGAAATTTCAGGCATAACATCCCACCATGGACAGCGCAGTGGTCGACCGCCTGCACTTAAAGATCGAGACCGGCGACGTCTGCAAAGAGTAGTAAATTCTAACAGACAAGCAACACTGCGTCAAATCACCGTAGAAATCAATGTGGGACGTACAATGGACGTGTCTGCTAGAACTGTGCGGAGAAATTTGGATTTCTTGGGCTATTCCAGCAGAAGACCGACTCGAGTGCCTTTACTGACAGAACGACATCGCTTGCAGCGACTCTCGTGGGCACGTGAGCATATCGGTTGGTCCCTAGATGAATGGAAAACCGTGGCCTGGTCCGATGAGTCACGATTTCAGCTGGTAAGAGCCGATGGTAGGGTTCGAGTGTGGCGCAGACCCCACGAAGCCATGGACCCAAACTGTCAGCAAGGCACTGTTCAAGCTGGTGGTGGCTCCGTAATGGTGTGGGCTGTTTTTTCATGGCATGGACTTGGTCCTCTAGTGCGACTGGACCGAACATTGACTGGAAATGCTTATGTGCAGCTACTTGGAGATCACTTGCAGCCATTCATGGACTTCATGTACCCAAACAACGATGGGATTTTTATGGATGACAATGCGCCATGTCACCGGGCCACAACTGTTCGCAATTGGTTTGAAGAAAATTCTGGACAATTCCAACGAATGATTTGGCCACCTAGATCGCCCGACATGAATCCCATTGAGCATTTATGGGACACCATCGAGAGGTCTGTTCGTGCCCAAAATCCTGCCCCATCAACGCTTTCACAATTATGGACGTCTATCGAGACAGCATGGCTCAATATTCCTGCAGAAGACTTCCAACGACTTGTTGAGTCCATGCCACGTCGAGTTGTTGCACTTCGCCGGGCAAAAGGAGGGCCGACACGATATTAAGAGGTATCCCATGACTTTTGTCACTTCAGTGTATAATCCCTGCAATCCCCGACAATAGTAGGCGGCATCTGTTTCACCTGTTCCTGGCAGAGAGGAAACATCTGTATGTATATGTGAAGTCAAGTCAATCTAGATTACTTGGTCATGGGTATTTTAATGAGCGGCGCTTCTCAGTCTCAGTCCAGCGATGCGTGTTTCGGGAAATGATGGTCAGTTAAGTAGTATTCTGCTTCAGGTACGATGTTAGATAAAACTCTGATTTGTCTTAAAAGGGGCAGATTCAGCAAGAGTAATACTATATTTTGTGCATAAATTCTGATCCGAGGTTATAGGTGTTCGTTGGATCTTTAGCCGACCTATATGACTTTTAGGTTTATTTCCCAATATTTGTATTCAATATAGAAATGACACACAATTTTTTAATTAAAAACTACTCGGTCCCTTAGACATTACCTGCACTATCAAAATAACTCCATTCTTGAATATCAAATAGTATCCTTGTCCTTTTTGAATTTTCTTTAAAATAAAAAGTTTTGACTAAAACGCAGGCGGGTTTAGAGAGTGGAGCAGGGGAGAAGAAACTCGAACCTCTGGCGGGAAAATATTTTCTTATCAATCTCAATTCGCAATCGCAGTTCGAACAAATGAAAAAAAAAAAAAAAAAACATTCACAACATGCAAAATCTTACATTTAATAACTTACAGATTATTTTGACCCAAGAATAAAACAACCTGTATTAAAAGTAAGACTTTTTGTACTAGAAAATGCTTTTAAAAGAGTGAGAGAGAGATAAAGGTTCACATTTATAATAAAAAAAAAAAAAAACTACGAAGAATTGGGAACTAGGGAACTATCAAGTATAACTAATCCAGAAATAATGACTTCTGCTTCTAGGCATAAAATACCCCCATAAATGGAAAAAATGGTAGCGCTGAGAAAATATATTTTTCCCACAACTTCAAATAACCAAGAACTAAAGAACGTTGAGCGTGTTAAATATTTTGAATAATTATCTTTCACTACTCGAAAATAGAAGTTTTCCATGATAAAAAAACATGAGAAAAATTCAAAACGATGATAAAGCTAAAATAAATACAGGATTCATCACAATTTTTTTGGCATATTATGTGTATAGTATATCATTACTATATATACTTAGTATATATGTATGATATATTATATATGTTATATATATTGTATATATATATATATTATGTATATGATACTATAGTATATATTCTATCTATATATATATATATGTATATATATAATATGTTGTATAGTATAATATATATATGTTATATATATTTTATATATATATAGTATATCTATTAATTATTATATTAATATATAGATATATAATATATATATATTATAATATATATATATATATATATATATATATATATATATATATATAGAATATATATATATATATATATTTATATATTATACATATATATTATATATATTATATATATATATATTTAAAACTCACTAACTATTTTTCTGAAGTTCAAATTGATAGTTAGTTAAATAATACTTTTATAAGCTAGCCCATAGTTTCATCCATGCCCACATTTCATTAGGTTATGACCGTTCAGTTAATATTCAAAAGCTGTAAGATAGAAGCAGTTATGAATAGCACCAAAATTAAAGTTTATTTTCATTTAACTAGGATATTAAGCGGAAACTGTGTTAAAAGGTTATAATATTCAGCTATGCCAGGTGATCTTGATGACAAAAATATGGATCGAGAAATTTTCAGAGTTCTACTTTAATATAGTAATTCGAGTAAAGTAATTCGAAAATAAATTAATTGCTAAATCATTTAAACAGTAAGAAATCTGTAGCGTTAAAAAATATAGGTAAAACTTTTTTTTAACAACTAGCATTAAAGGACACATTTTTACAAAAACAACACCCGACACGTGTATCTAAAGGATGATTTCAAAAAAATGAAAATAAGGAAACATAATTCCTTCTGAAATAATAAAAAAAAGACAGTCTTTTTTTTTTTGCACGAAATGTAATTTTTTGCAGATAGTCGTCTTCTTATGTTTGTTGCTTTGCTTCAGGCCGGGGTAGAATGATCAGTAAGGCGTCGGACTTGAAACGGGGAATCCTGAGTTCAGTGAAAGCCGGTTCTAAGAACCATCGTGCTCACTAATGGTGACACGAGCACGTTAAATATGTTAATGATAAGAATGTCCTCCAAGATACCATTTTAAATTGACACCTCAACGGGTATCAGAACAAGGTTTTCTTCGCTCCTGGTTTAGATCAGATATCAGAGTGCTCTTCAGAGCCCCATTAACCAGTCAAACCACGTATAGTGGTAGACACGGGCGTAAGTTTGTGTGTTTGCTTGTGTCGTTTTGCTTCTAAACATTCATTTAATTTGAAAAATAATTAAAAAAAACAGCCAAAAATTATTGAAATTTCTAACATGCAACGGAAAGTGAATTCTAAATGTCCTACTTGAACATTTCAGTTTAATTCTAAGCTTCCGTCCAGTTAAAAGCATCAGGATAAATTGCAAGAAAATTATTTTGATATAAGTACAAAAAAAAAAAGAAAGAAAGAAAGAAAATAAATAAAAAAACAGCCCTTAAATAAGTAAGAAATGTGGTACTAAAATAATTCCAAACCATTAATTTTGCTTTGTATACCAAATAAAAAACTTTTACTGTTCTTCTAAAAAATGCATTTTCAAGACTGAAATAATAAATATTAAACTATATTCCCAAAAATTGATAGCTAATGTTTCACTAATACCAAGTAAGGGGCTTTAACCTAGACCACTTAGGGAAAAAAGAAACAAAAACAATCTTTTGAAATGACTTAACGATTTTAAAACTAAATTCTACATTCGTTTCAAATGATTTAATTTAGACCAGTTAATTTTAATTTCAATCTCTACAAAAAGAAATAAACTATGCGAAAAAAATATCTCGGAAATATTTTAATAAAGTCAAAATTAGTAAAAAAAAAAATTAAAAAAAAGATTCTGCGTAATTACTTTTTGCATTAATCTCAGAAAATACACAATCCAATTTAATACGCTAAAAAAGTAATGAAATAAAATATTTAAGCATTAGCAGAATTATCAAATGCATCATTGATTGCAGAATGTGAAACAATCACAAATTTAGGAGTCTCAGTGATTTAATTTAATCTCTTATTTTAAAATAAAACAGAGAGCTCTAAATTGTATTATATATAATTACCAGAATGACTTGTTCAATTAAATGTTGTGACTTTTAAATGTATGTTATTGTAATATATAATTGTGGAAAAAAGAGTACTGAGCATTTTAAAACGTAATACGAGGATTTTTAAAGTATAAAGTTTCCTGTAATTAATTTTGAATATTTTATTTGCGTAGTAAAAATACATTGTTTTAATAAACGTAATTAGTCTAAAACATAACTTGGCATGAAACTGATGCTTAAAAAAATAATAAAAAGAGAGATAATTTAAAAAAGTGAATTCTTTCAAAAGGACTTTAATAAATAATACAAATTATTCGTTGTTTTAAACCATTTTAGTATGTATTCTTTGCTGTATATCGTTTGCCCTTAGCGAAGTAGAAAAAAAGATAAGGGAGAAATAAGTAGATTACTTTATAATAATAGTTTTTGTCCTATATTTTTATTTTAATAGTTTTAAATTACCTATGGTAGAAGAGTTAATGGGTCATGATACATTGTGGGCATTTTATTGGCTTTATAACTTATACAAAAAAGAAAAAAAATATTTTGTAAAAATATTCTGGACTGACGGAAAAAAAGTTATTTCCCCCCATCATTTACGTTTTTTTTTTTTTTTTTTTTTTTTTTTTTTTTTTTTTTTTTTTTTTTTTTTTTTTCGGGTGAAAGCAAATTTTCCAGATGCAAAATGGAGTGGAAGGGATAGGAAGGAACTAAGTTGGAGCCATGTACACACACACTGTGACACGAAGCGTTCACATCTTCACTGCTAAACACATTCACAGAGGGCAGCACATGCTAAAAGAAGTATGTTTGATTCCGACCAAAGAGACTCTAGAAATTTTTCTCCAGTCGAACTGGTTTCGACCGGTTTGTTCTCTCTCCAGTGACGCTTTCCAGATATTGCCATTTTTTTTTATTGCCCTCTGCTTCTTCCCTGGTGCACGTCTCGGCCTAAGGATGGGCTGGTTTGGAGAATGTACGGTGACGGCGAGCTGGAGCCGACGGAAACATAAAAGGCTCCCTGTTTAACTACAAAATATTCCTTTACCTTTCTCGAGAAACAGCCGGAGATGTTGCTGGAAAAATTATAAAAAGAAATCCAAAAGAACTGCCCACGATGGACGCAGATAGACTTTGCCCTAATCCTCATCAGTTTTTGAAACAACAGCTGGATCTTCTCCCCGCAGCGTGAGCCCCGCAGCGTCTACAACTTCTTCTGTGAAGAAAATGCCGCTCACTAAAGGATCCTCTACAAAAATCGACTGACACCGGCTCCTAGAGAAATGGTAACATTTTTTTAATTAAGTCTCTTCACACGTAGAAAACGGACGTCGACCCCGTCCTACGTTTTGTGAATGAGCCTAACCTTTTGTGAACTTTTGAGTGTGCCAATGCGAACTTCATTTTGAATTAATCGGCCAGTTTTGAGCCTGAGAGTGACATGTTACATTGAAGAGAATATCTCGGGCTATGAACCCGATCGATATATATAATCGA
Organism: Uloborus plumipes; assembly: GCA_038373865.1. Classification (NCBI taxonomy): domain Eukaryota; kingdom Metazoa; phylum Arthropoda; class Arachnida; order Araneae; family Uloboridae; genus Uloborus; species Uloborus plumipes. Next base: position 20,172 of record JAXGGA010003889.1, on the reverse strand, counting down.
GAATATTTGTATTTAAATGTAGTAATAACCTCATAATTTTATTTCTTACCGTGGTGCGCACCAATCTTTAATTGAGATGTATGAAGTGTGGATGTGCAGCAAAATAAACCATTTTTTTTTACTTAACGTGGTCATATTATTTAGTGCAGTGCTGGTATTTTCATGTTCTCTGTTTTTTCAGTATATTTCCCCATTCAGATTCACAACGCCATGTACTCACTGCCACTCTTGTCTGATTCGTCGCCTGATAGCGACGCTGCTCAAGGTTAATTGATGACGCCAGGATTCAACTTCCCGGTTTTCAATAATTCCTTCCGAGCGTCAGAGCTCGCCTCTCATTTCGGATTTTTCTTGTTAGATCAAAATTATTCATTTGCCTTTTTTTTTACCAACAAACCTCCACCGTCACCCACACACAAGTATTTGACCTTAACAGCAGTAATTCAAAAATTCGATTTTTTAATGTTAGTGCTCAAAAGAATTACATTTTTTTTTAACCGATTCAAAAAAAAAAAAAAAAATGATGCCTTACTTTCGTAGTTTTATGAAGTATTAACGAGACAACAATAACAAGAAGCACCATCAAGAAAAATTTTGACACTAAATTACTGTGTCAAAATTTATTTTCTTTTGCGATTTTAAATCAACAGTATAAATGTGTAGTAGAGAAAATATCAACGTAAAATAGGCACAAATAAGCAGAGATACTGCAGACACGTGTTTCGGGGCTACAAGGAATCCCCTTTTCAATGCAAGAAGTGTGAGCTTTAGGATGAAGAATCATCCGATAAAAGCAAGACATTCGAACAAAAGATAGTATAAATAGCAAAAACTGGATATTAACAAAACAAACAAGACAATGCTTAGAGCTGAAATTTATTACATGAAAACATCAAGAAAAACCGTTAAGAAATAAATTTCCAAAAGATCCGATAGATCATAAACATTGTCAAAAAATGAAACCACTTATGAATAAATTAGCAATAAATTTGCGAATAGGAAAATTATGTACCGAAGCAATTATAACACACAGAAAAAACAGCAGAAGAAAACAGAATGAAATAAAACGGAATAAAATTTTAAATTAATCAAAAATGTGAGCAAAAATTGAAATGTAAAGATAAGCGACACGAAAAGCCAAAGGGCTAACAATTATAATTTATACAAACGGACGCCAAACAGCAGAAAAATAAGGAATAGCATTTATATCGTTAACTAAGTCAGAACTGTTTTTCAAAATGTGGAAGGATTCCCAAAAATCAAGATCTGATGGTTGGGGCATTTTTGGACAATTTGAAAGGAATTAAAATCGAAAGAATGATTCTTGTCCCAACAATGTTGCGCAATACTAGACTTATTTAATTGTTGCTTTTTCACATAATTCTGATGTTCTTTTAAGCGGAATTTCAAAGCCCGTCGCGTCTGTCCTATATAGGAGAGATTGCAAATGCAATTAATTTTATAAATACCACAACTGTTAAGAGGATGAATGGGATCTTTAAGAGAAGAGAAACATAGTTTATTCGTTGGAGAGAATACCACCTGGAAATTGAAACGTTTGAGAATCTTAGCAACCTGAAAACTCACAGAGGGAAAGAATGGCAAAACAACCAAATTCTTTCTGACGACAGTTCTCTCAACAATATTCCTTTCGGATTTGTTAGAAAGTTTTTTAAAAATGGAATCAATCAAAGTATGAGGATAGTTTCTATCAATTGCCACAGCTTTAAGATAGTTGAGTTCAGTATTAGGTAGTTCCGGTGAAGAACAAAGATTAATAAATGGTTTAAAATTTTACTATGAGTATAGATTAAAAATTCTTATCAATTGAGATCAAAATTAACCGTTAAAAAAGTCAATTAAAAACTGCAAAACCCATTGTGGGATCTAACCTACCACCTTCGCGTAGCTAGCACCTACCCAACAGAGCCACTGCATCTTAGTTCTCGGATGTTACTCCCTGAAGTCATGTGTTATTAAAATAGAAATGTTTGTGGTGTCACAAAGTCCTTTAAGTGAATCAATACCTCTGGGGTACTCTACCAGGGGTTTTGCTCGGCTCCTGGTCTGGATAAAAAAATATCAGGGCCCATCCAATCGTGTCAAACTACTTGTAGTGTACGGGGGACCTAGAATTAAATATGAAATGAAACGCAGAACTTCTAAATAATGTCCGTTAAGCACAGCATTTTCCAGCTACCAACTGGAAAATGTTTATATATACCATTTATTAGCTTAACAATTTATAAACTTTATTTAGGTAAGAAAAAAAAAGGAAATAATATTATAACTCAGTGGATGAATATTAGCTTGGAATTAATTTTGCTGTCAGCATAGTTTGATAAATATTTCAGTTCAAAAAACATAAAAACCCTGGATTGTCCTTTGATGAAATAAGTTGCCCATTACCAATTAAATTTTTTGACTGAAAGGAGAATTGAGGAAAACAGCACAATATTTTCTCAAAGTGCATCGAAATCTACAATATGTGTATTAAGGCCTGCCCCAAGCGCGATTTTTATTCGAAGAGTTTCAGCGACGGCTGGACTCTAGTGGGATTAAAAACGATCCCAAACTCAGTAAACCTCCCTGTTTACAGGAATCTAAAGGGAATAAGAAAATTCCAGCAACACCCATTTATCAATCACGGGCACAAAGTCAGCTACTGAACAGCTGGTTTCACCATCAGCCCAGAGATTCGCAGAAAAAGAAACAAAAGCTGCTAGGGTCTTAATAGTTCTCACGGATTAACTGAAAATTATTGTCTAGACATTAGCTCATGTTGTCTATCAAGGATGAATTTAGAGTTTTCCTCTTACTTCTTTTAGATTACATTATTTTTCTTTTGTAAATGTAAGAAATTTCAATTTAATATTTTTCTTGTCCTTTCTGTTTAGGTAGTAGATCTCAAGTTCTCAAGAAATGTCTGCCAAAACTATATCACCCTAATTTATGTTTTAGTCTTGTGCAAGATAAGCTAAATACAATATATATAAATATCTGCAATCATATAAGCTAAGCTATCACGAGCAAGTAATGAGAGGTTCCATCACTGCATCCAGAGACTACTGATCCGTCGTTATGCTTTGAATAGACATAATAATGTATTGGTTTTATCTTTTGGATTATGTTAGCTTTCGATTAAATGTAACTTATACAGAAGAGTAACTATTTTTATGTTTCATTTTAATAGTTTTCAATGCAAAATGTCATCTAAAAGTTTAATGCATGAGCTCGGAATTAGATCCTATTAAACGTTCGCATTTCACTTATTTAAATATTTAGGATATTTCAATGTTTGTAGCATTCGTGATATTTATCTGTATTCAGTATTTGTTACATTTTATTGTGCTTAAAGGCGGCTAAACTGAAAAAGAGTTTGCCTGGAGCATAGTCGTTTTTTTCAGTAACGTCACTAATTATTGTGAAGCAAAAGGTAGCAAAAAAGATCAAAATGTTCTTTAAATTTCTTGAAATTAACAGAATCCGTTTTAGTTTCTAAAAGGTACATTTTGAGATAGCAAGTTATTTTAGATAAAAAATAATAATAATAATAAATAATTTAAAAAATCTGGCTTTTTTCACTCCAGTAGAGCACTACTCATTTCCTACATTTTTCAGATCGTAATCATATTGCTATTTTAAGGCTGCGGAATATGTTTAAGAAGTCGTGAAAGATTGAGGAAGTGTAATCATACATGAAGTCTGTAGTCACGCAAAAGCATTTACCATTGATGTATTGGTAGTAAATATGCTTCTAAGGTGACAGATAAAGTAGAAATTTGAAATTGTATTACAAATATATTTAATTCAGATCTTTTGGAAAAATAAGGGCACACGGTAATGGTTACAGATAAGGGTAAATTTCAACATAAACTTTAGTCAAATAGCCGACAGAGCGGTGTAGTGGTTTAGACGCTGGCCTCTCATACCCAAAAGCGCGGTATCGAACCCGATTCCAGTTGGTGGACTTTCAGGATGCAGAAAATCGACAGTGTCCATGTCGTATGATTATGCGGCATGTAAAAGATCCCTCGAGTAATTGTTTGGCGAAAAGTACCTCTTGGAAAAATGAAATTCCTACTGTAGTTTCTCATCGAATAGATTACAGCTGACTCCATCTAGTGGGGAAAAGTCAAAATTCTCGTGGCAATGGCATTCCGCCGATGGTAGTGCCACATGAAGGAGTGGATGTCGGTCTTTGGGAAAGCACTAGGTCTGCAAATGTCAAAAATCTAAACGCAACCCCAATTAAAACAAACAGACATACTGTAGTCAAATAAATCTAGCCAAAAAATTGCGAAACATTATCAGTGCTTAGCAATGGCCACTATTGTCTCCACAACCTTTATACGAAATATTGTGATGAAACCTGCGTATAATAAATACATAGTTTATCTAGATAACAAAAATGCTAATTTAAGACTAGTGTGTTACACTTCATGCAGAGTTCTATTATTCTCAACTTTAGAACTCATTGTTATGAAAAGCACATATTTTAGGTGCACCATTTAGAACTCACATTTTAATAGAGCATTTCGAGCGTCATGTCCTTCCGGAGATAAATAGTAAAACAAATCGCTGCAATGCGTTAGAACGTATTCACGCTTTGTCTTCGCGCCCGCATTAATGTCAAAATGAATGAATGAGAAATGAATACGTAAAAATAAATTCGCGCTCTCGTTTGTGAACGTCATGAAACTGCGCTTCTTGGGAAAGCAAATTGATGGCTCGACACTTTATCATGCGGCCGTAATACGTTGGCACGTTAGTGGAAAATATAATCCGCATTTAAAAAAGAAAGAAAGAAAGAAAGAAAAAATGATAAAATGACATTATTATCCAGGAGAATCATTTCACGGTCTTGCGGCTCACTGAATGTGTTATTGAAATATTTTTACGGTTTATAAATAGACCGCATTTTGAGATGAAAAGGGATATTTCAAACGACATTTTGTAGGGAAAATATGAAACTTGGTTTAGATATGAGTTACGGCTGGCAGTTTTTAAAAGCTGTAATCTTCCTCACAATTATTTATGCACATATGCTTCTGCTTCTGATGCAGCTGTATTGGACGCTTTTATTTGTAATGATAATTGAAATAATTTAAGAAACGCTCTAAGGTTTAATTTTATTAATTTTATTGCGTCAGAGGACAGCTTTTTTTTTGTACTAAATTGTTTGCATATCAAAAACTTCAGGAATAAAAATTTCCAAACCAGTTAATGATAGTATTGTAAATCAGAAACAATTGAAAAATGATAAATTTATAAAAAAACTTCAACAAGCACCCATTTGCCATAAAAATTGTAAACGCGAATTTCGAGATATCAAACATTTTTCAAAGCAGAAATCTGTTATCTAATGGATAAAAAGACGTTATGACCTTGAATGTCTCAAACCTGACGCAAGTAAATTATGTAATATATCAATAGGAAGCTCTATTCTTTAGCTTTATAATGGTTTTTGAATGGTCTGTTCTGCTATGATTAGAAACGAAGTTACATTCATTCAAATTGTACAATTATAGCTGCCTTCTACCAGTTAAACTGACAATTTGGGGTTTGCGCTGCACTTTGTTCAACTGCAATGTAATATGGTGTGATGTCCGATCACTTTAAAGACATGCCACAAACACACGTTTATAGCCAAAGCAACCAATCACAGCACAACAACACATTCACACAAAGAAGAGGCACGAACAGGAGAGAAAAATTACACCCATGCACGAGACGGAATTCAAACCTGAGACCTCCACATTCACAGTCAAACTTATCCGACCACTAGCCAATGTGAGCGTCTCTGCTGAAGTTTGTGTAAAAACAAGAGTGTGTTTCCTCCCACAGTCGTACTCGCATACTCATTTCGTTAGTCAACGGCATTCGCCAGCTTTACGCTTTAATACCTACCACAGCTCATGGTTTAAACTGAATGGGGCACTGAAGAGAGTCATGTTTTTTGGTCCAGACCAGAATAACATACACCTAGTTCAGTACCTCCTAGAGGTATCGATTTACGTGGAGAACTTTGTGACCACGACCCTTATTTAACTCGTCCAGTCACCATGAGTGACAACGGTGAATCTTTGATCAGTTAGGATCGAAGCCGGGTCCCTCCGGTTACGAATCCGATGCCTTACCAATCGGGTCACCACGGCCCGCATTTAGGCCCGCAGAATTGGCAACAAAAATTAGTGAATGGATTCCTAGCAGCTATCTTTTGATGCCCTGAAAGCAGATAGTCATATACGGCAGCTGGTTGGTGTTATCGATGTGTCACTAAATGTGCCCACTAAATAAAAATCGATGTGTCACTAAATAAAATCCCGGATAACAGCTTGATTACTAGATTGGAAAATGTCATACATAATTCTCCCTACCGAGTCACATGCAGTAGGGTTTTTCTTATTTATTTATTATTATTTTTTTTTTATGAAACAAACAAGATGAAACATTCACAACATCGCTAGACATTAGGCAACATTATAGTTTAAGCAACAAAAGACTCCTAAATTAGAGATTAGGTATATTGTTATCAAAATTAAAAATTTAGCTGCACAAAATATAGTAAAACGAATCGGCTTATATATATATAAATATATATATATATATATATATATATATATATATTATATATATATATATATATATATATATATATATATATATATATATATATATATATATATATATATATATATATATATATATATATATATATATATATATATACATATATATATATATATATATATATATATATATATATATATATATATATATATATATATATATATATAAACACAAAAGGAAAGTTTTTTAAATTTTTTTATTTATTTATTTTTTCTAAATTCGAAAAGGACACCGAATTTTGAAATGTTTGAGGAAAATACTTCTACCATCATCTTGCCTGTTTAACACCATATTGAGTAGGTATAATAATATTTCAAACTAAACTATACGTTATTTTAATGCAATACAGCAGCTACGTTGACATTAACAGTAAAACGAAAAGGTAAAGTCCGTAACTCAAGTTCAATGTAAATTTTCTAAAGATCCCTTTAAAACTAACTTTTTAAGATTAGTATTTTTATCGTAACTGTTTCATAATTTTTAATGAAGTAATATTACTTTATGTTGAAGATTTCTTAAGCAGCTTCATATGCAAAATAATTGACACTATGTTGAAACATCTGCACGAAATTTTTTGCAAGAAAAAGTAATAAGGGAAAAAAAAAGGTTTTCCCCTTTAGTTGGTGATGCAAGATACTAATTTGTACCTTTTGAACGAGTAGTTGCGTAACTTAAAAGACTTACTCACTACGTTTTTTTTTCCTTTATGTTTTCGAAAAATATTTACAGTGCGAGGAAAAATAATTAAATGTTCACCAAGAAACTGTATTGGAGCTTTTAATGGGGAAGTTGCATAGTTTAAAATGGGTACACACCTCTTTGTATATATTTCCCAAAAGTTATTAATATAGCATATTTTGTTGGACATTATAATTTAAAACCCAAATTTTATATCCATTTTTTCGAATAAATTTCGCAGCAAATTTATAGAGTTATGTTTCAAATTTCAATCTAAAACATATGCAAAATTTTTTTTTTCAATAATCTAAACATCTTTTTAATTTCAGCAGCAAGTCTTTAGGACAGGGGTGGCCAACCTTTTTAGGGAAAGTGCCACTATCTGGAGAGAAAAAATTCAGCGTGCCACATTGTGTTTTTCCAACAAACTGATTTTTTTTAAGTTAATAGATTTTATGTTGGCTAACTATGTAATTTTTACTCAAATGAAACATTTTTTCTTCTAAATGTGAGTAATTTAAATCTAAACGATAATAAAGATAAAACAAGTCCGAACTTAAGAGTTATCTCTAGTAAACACTTTTATAGGTTCTTTCAGTTGGCTTATGCTTAAAATAGAATCAAATGACATCAACCATTCTAATCTAAAAATTAAACAGTCTGTACTTAATGTGGTTCATGAGTCTGTATCTTTTTTACCAAGTCTTATTTTTGGATTAGATTTTGAGAATCCTAAGAAGTTTAAGTGTTTTAAGTGCTATCAATTAATATTCAACGATATTTCAATTTTTCTGCATTCATAACAGAAAATATTTCTTTAGAAGCGTTTTTAACCAAATCTACAACAGCATCAGGCGGCTAAAGTGTGTAAATGTGAAAAAAACTTTGTTGTTACAAATGCCAAATTTCTTTACAATGTGGGTGATTTTTTGTTGAAGTAAGCTCTTATATTTGATTACCAATGCAAAAGATTAGTATTTCCGATTTGGATTTCAAAAGGGTAACAAGTAGTGTCTTGCAGAGAAATAAACAAAGAATTTGAAAAGATCAGCATTTTTTTATGATCCTGAAAATCATCAAACCGAACACTGAATGAATACTTAAAATCGGTGTAAAATTTTCTCCATATATCATTAGAAAATTATTAAATTTCGTTTGATACTTTCAGTATTAATTTTTAATGTTTTATTCTTTTTTCTCCAAAGTAGAGAGAAATAAACTGAAGTTTCATCACAAAAGAATGTAGATAGCCTCTACTGGTTTAGGATTTTTTTTTTTTTTTTTTTTTTTTTTTTGTGCAATCTTAAATTTAAATTACTTAAACGCAGGATATTAAGAGATGACATAGCTAAACTAATTTGTTATTCTCCTTTTCTAAGTAGCCAAGTCCTCATTGCGTTCCTTCCAGATATTTTGAAAACACACTCCCAAAAATTCTAAAATCTTATTACTATTTTTATTTTGGATAGCTATTGCACATTTTAATGAAGGAATCACTTGATATACTCTCCTCTTTCTCCTGGGAAAAGTCACAAAACATTCAGAGCTCTGATTCGTTGTTTGTTAATGCAGTGAACGCTACAGGGTCACCAACAGAGAAAAGGCTCATTCCTTGGTAAAGAACTTGTGATAGACAATTCGATGACACTTTTGAAGTTTTTTTCCCAAATTATTTTCAAGTAATGTAACAAAAACAATTTAAGGGTCTTATTTTGTGTAACCATACCGAATTTTGTCCAATCTGGTTTCTTTTGCAGAGTTTTTTTTTTTTTTTTTTTAATTTCATCACTCGTAGCTGAAACTGTTGCAGATCAAGAATCCATTCTGCAGCATCGACAGGGCGCCCCGAACTAAAATTTTTGGGAGGGGGAAAATTATCAATTTGCCCAATGAAGTTCCAATTTTATTGAATGATAAAATACAAGCATGTGCACATGTCGCACATGCATAACATTTAATAATAAAAAACATTAGGCATATTTTAAAAATTAAAAAGAACAAATAATCTCAATGTTGCAATATTGTCTTCAAATTGCCAAACCCTCAGTAAAATGTACCGAATACGTAAATTGTTGGGAGATCACAGTGACCTCCCATCAGGGCGCTCCTGAGCATCGAAAGTTTCATTCGTGTCAAGCATAAATATGCTTTACAAAGCATTTTCTGCGTCACAGCTTTCGTTGGATGTTCGAAGCTAACGCTAAGTACTTTGCAATATTGTAGTTCAGACAATTTGTAAGCCAGCCTCCTAACACTTAATTGTCATAATATCATTATATTTATCAGTTTAGGGTTTTAGTTTTTGCCAATATTTTTGAGATCGACATTTTTTCCTCCATTTTGAATTTTTTTCAAAAAGTCTTCGCGTGCCACTGTTACTGGTCTGCCGTGCCACATTGTGGCACGCGTGCCGCGGGTTGGCCACCACTGCTTTAGGACTAAAAAAAGCTATTGCAATATGACTTATAATTTTTTTAAACTCCAGAAAACAAAACAAGGAGCTTGCTAATTTATTTTTTTTTTTTGTGAAAAAGCAATATTTAACTGAATATTCTGTTATGATGCATTATATATATTTTGGTAAGTATGCATTAGTTTCCAAATCATATCTCAGATAGCCTCAGAAATTTGATGAATAGATGGTCCCTTAAATATGAAACATAATCAGAAGGATCCATCCAGTAATACTTCAATTACTTTGGTAGCGGTGTTATAAAATGCTTCCTGGAATAAACGGACATGACCACCGCAGTCATAAAATAACAACAAGGTCCCACAAATTCATGCATTATTTCTTTGTCCTCTGTGAACTTTTACAGTTATATGAGGCAATTTGTAAATGTAATAATTCAGCTTAGTGTCGTTAATCTTTCGAAGAGGTTTTTGTAGTTATTCTTATTTTTTAACACTTCCTCCTAGTATTATTCTAGTTTAGAACATCCTTTGAAACTTTATTTTTTACTTCTTTGGTGGGCTGTAGACGTATTTGCAGGCTTCTAAGTAACAGATGGTCATTGAGTAAAAGCTGGGGTATAATATGAAGTTGCACTTATTTTTTAGCTGCGCGTTACATTTGTGTTGTTTTTTATTGCGGTAAAAGTTTTGATGGTTCACATTAAATCGGATGAAATGTTTGATGTTATGTGACAGCTGGGAGCTGAGGGTTGGAAAACTTATCTTAATAAGTTAAAGTGCCTCACAGCAATCCCATAACAAGTTGAAAGCTCAATAACTTACGTCCTAAAAACCTGACTTTTATACGAACCTGCTTAATGGTTACAAAAATCCTTTTTGCAGATCGTAATATTAGCATGGGCGCTGCCTTGCTTTTGTGAAAAGATTTATATAAGCGAATTTCAGAGTTTTTATTAAAAAATATACAAAAATGTCACACCTTGGTTACAAAAAGTGAAACTAATAAAAAGAAAAATATTGGTAAATACATTTTTTTTACCAGCGAGCGGTAGTCTAATTTCAAATTAGCTACCACTTGGTACGGTACAACTCGTGAATTTTAAGGCAGAGTTTAGGTATAAAGCAGTGAGTAACCGCCCCTAAGCAAGGGCTACGGCAGAAATACGCAATACGAAACGCGAAACTGCAGTCCATGGATGGAAATAACCGAGTTGGCGGTGTATTGCATGTTACTGCCTTAGCCCTTGCTTAGGGACGGCGGTGTATTGCAGGTTACTCACTGCTTTAGAAAAATGTTCTAATAAATGAATAGGATTTTTGAAATACATCGTCGATAAGTTTTTTTTTTTCTTTTCTTTTAGTTTAATCTCACAATACTCAACTTTGTGTTAGGTTGGTGGAATATTTAAATTAATAATTAGTACGTTCTTTTTTCTTTCTTTTTTTTTTTTTTTTCAAATTTGTGATTATAGTCACTTTTGCTCCCGTACTGCCAAGTGATGTGCCAAGCTTTGATAGAGTTTAAAGGGTAGCTGTTTTGTTCGAAAATTTCTTTGTTATATGACATATCGTTAATGCTGCATGATTTTTTTTATGCCGACACTGCGCATCCGGCAAAAGTTTAAGAGACGACAGGTATATCAGAATTATTAAAAGTACGTAATATTCGGGAGTTTATTCATTAAAAAAATATTACTGAGCATGCAAAGTTGTTATTAGTTAAACACTTCGAAGTAAAAATAAAGCTTAGAATGGAGGGGAGGAAGATCTGCGGATCGAGGCTTGGTTTGGGCATCTGTTTTATGGTTCTCTTTATGAAGTCAATGTGAGTTGAGCCCTTGATTGCCGTACAACATCTGTTTTTTTGTATACAGTGAGGATATGGTTCAGGAGTATGTCACTAACCTCGCGTTTCTGTAGAGAGTTTTACTTATCTAAGCGCTGTGAACGTTGCGGCTCTGTCAGCTACATGTTTCACGCTTTTGACTATGTCTATTGGCACCAAACGCTGGAAAATAGTCTTTAGTGCTACAGAGGGTTTTCCTATAAGTTGATGTTAATTGTATTTCGAGTTTTAGCCGAAATCAGTCTATATCACACTGCATAGAACGACCAGCTCTAGGTACCTGTTGAAACGCCAAAATGGACACTACGAAGCTTGGTAAGGCATCAACGGACTGCCCGTTGACTTTTTGTGCCAAAACTCTATGCATTGCTGACTTTGCCCATTGTTGTACCAGCCAAATGGCCAAAAAGGAATTTAAGCAGAATTATGAATTACACGTCCCGTTATACGATGACCCCCCCCCCTCCTAAATTATAGCAATGAGTTGAAACTTGACTATACAGCATGTCGGCTATCGCTTCACACGTTGTAGAAGTGTTAGTAAGTTCATTCCTACTTCGCGGGTGGAAATGATCTGCAGAAGTGACCTATTTCGTTTTATATCAATGATTGTAGAACAAACAACCATATATATATATATTATATATATATATATAAATAAATAAATAAATGAATAAATAAATTTTATATATATATATATATATATATATATATATATATATATATATATATATATATATATATATATATATATATATATATATATATATATATATATATATATATATATATATATAATATATATATATATATATATATATATATAATATATATATATATATATATATATATATATATATATATATATATATATATATATATATATATATATATATATATATATATATGGTTGTTTGTTCTACAATCATTGATATAAAACGAAATATATATATATATATATATATATATATATATATATATATATATATATATATATATATACACACACACAGAGATAGAGAGAAAGAGAGAGAGAGAGGGAAGGAGAAGAGAGAGATACACGCATACAAGTACATACACACATATACACATACATACACACGCGTATGTGCTTGGGGTTTAGATAATTATTATTCCTCCATTACCAAAAGATGTTTTTTTCTCCTTTTAGAAATGGGAGGCTTAAATGCCTTTCGCCATGCAGAAAACACAATCTCAGACCACGAAAAATATTTTCGAAACAGGATCAATTTATCAAATTAAAGCTTGATATGACAAAAGATTTTTCAAAGAAAGGAAATAAAAAATAAGTTTTAGAGCTGAAGGGAAAAAAAGAACCCGCAATGTGTATGCAACCAGTAATGCTGAAACTTGAGTTATGATAGACGCTTAAACAAGACATGAAAAACAGCGTCATAAAGTCCGATTTTTTGGAAACTGATCACGCGCTGCATTCACGTATTTTAATAACTTGGGAGTTTTCCAATACATAAAAAGGAATGGTTTCAGTTTAAATTCATTTTGCATTTTTTAAGTGTTCTACTGAGGTTAAGAAAAGAGTAACGTCTTTCATTTTGAGCATGAAACCATGTGTCATTTGACTTTTTTTTTTTTTTTGTCATAAATTGAGAGCCTGCCAAATGTAAACAATAACAGACAGTTTTTTTTTTTTTTGAACTGGGAGCATTTTTTTGGAGTAAAAAGCAAGAAAAAATTGCGCTCAGTCCTGACGTGTATTTAAATGATTATGTAAAAGAATTGCGTTTAATGCAGAAACATAATAGTAAACTAATTCGAAAAAAGGCTGCAAATGAATTTGTATTGCGTACTTAATTATGCTGGGGAAAATTACTGAATGGTCAGTGATTACTAAGAAAAGCATTTGTTATCTATTAATGTTATTAAATTAGTGTTTTGAACTTTTTTAGCTGTGTATTTATGGCAAATGTTATATGTAACGGTCATGTCGTTCCTTTTATATTTATGTTTTCCTAAAATATAACATAAAAGGGATGAGTAGAAAAAAATGTAAAACTCTGCTTAGAGTCTTCTTTTGTTGGTTGTTTCTTTTGTTTATTTTTTAATTAAATACTTTATGGGTATTTTGTATTTAATACTTTGTGGTATTTATTTAGTGGGTTTAATTATGCGTTAAAATATTGTTCTATATCAGTTTTATATTTAATATACTGATTTGTAGAGGTTTTATAATGGAGTTTAAACTATTTGTTTTCAACTAACCAAGAAAGTCAATGTGTTTTATTCATTCAGTTTTTTCACTTCAAAAGCATAAGGTAATTCTGAACTAAGCACATTTACCATCTCGTATAAAACTCGTACAGTTGTATTCACATACTGAATACTTTTGTATCATTTCAACGCATTTTATCTGCTTTCACTTTTTTCTTTTTTTGAACTATAAAATATTGTTTTTATTGCTGTTGATAAACATTGAGGGCCCTGCTCCACATTGACGTAAAGCAGAAAAATACAGCAGAAACGTAAAACGGATTGAATGGTATTCCTATGGAAAGTACTCGGATTTTCAGTTTCTGCCTTCGGTTTCGGTCGCGTTTTCTGCTGATGTGGAGCAGGGCCCTGAGACGTAGTTATTCATAAATAGGTGAATACAAAATGAAAATAAAATTAAAATTTAAGTAGCCTGGTATCTTCAATTTTGAGGAAATAGTTTTAATCTGCAGAAAACCGGTTCCGATTTCACTTGTCACGGCTTCTGACTGCTACTTTAAATGCAATGATCCAACATGTTTCGTAAAGAATCTATGTTTGGTAAACGTAACCAACTTTACATGCAATTTTTTTTCACTGCATTAATTTTTGGCACGATAAGAATGGTTAAAGTTATTCAAAATGCTTCAGCATCATTAATATTTGCATTGCAAGTAATCTTGCTTATGCACAATTTAAAGCAAATGTGCTTTTGTATGAACATTGTTAAATATACACTACAAAACATAAACTTGTTTTTACAGTATAATACTGGTAGCAGAGGTTCCAGTTCAAAACTGTAAAATGCACCGTAATAAACTGTAAAACTAGCATTTTTACAGTTTATTTCAGTAAAGCAGCAATTTCAGTTTGTTACTGTTAAATTAGCAATTTTTACAATTTGTTACTATTAAATTAGCTGTATTATACTAGAAAAACAACATATATTTTTTACATTGTATGTCTTCAAACGAATCTCATTTCATTGTATTAACTTAATTTTTGTTATTTATACAGCTTGGCACGTAGATCTGCGTTTGTCTCAAACATTGGATAGAAGATCAAAATGAAAAATTGGTTACAGCACAACCATCATGAGATTAACCGTTAAATAAAGCAGTTCTTGTGACAAAATCAATAAAAGCAATCACAAAATGGCACAAAGGAGGTAATGTGATGAAAAAAAAAAATCATTTTGCACTGTTTGTTTACACTCGAATGATTAGACGGTATCCATAGAGTTCAGTAACGGAAAAGTTCCTAAGTGAAAACCGAATTAAAGTGGGGAAAAAAGTAATCCTTTCCAAGGCAGAAAAACGTTGAAAAAACATTTTCTTCTTTTAACATTTTGCGGAGTGTTTCCGTAGCTAGGGAAGCACCAGTGGGAAGGATTGTTAATAAGAACAAAATTGGATCATTTATTACAGTAATATTGGGGTGAGGGCTGAACAAAAATGATATTTTTTCCTCGCTCCGTGCCTTTAATGGACCATTAGAAGATATTTTTTCTAGATATATATTTGGCTTTGTCCTCTGCTTCAAACTGACAGTCGTCTGATTTGAAACACTAAGGGAAGGAAATATTGGATACGAGAAACAAAAATATCTCACGAAAAAAATAATCTAGTCCTTTTTTATTAGTTGGTAGGACAAAAGTGTCGATATTTCATTTGAACATTTGTTACAGGGATTTATCTCATGTATATGTTCAGAAACATAAAATTTTGCAATGAAAGATTTGAAAACAATTTTACAGCTCTGCCAGTGAGACAGACTCACTTTGGCTTTTTTTTTCTATCTGAGCTATGTTTTTCCCGTAAGTCAGCATTATAACGAGAATTCTGAGTTAATATTCCAGTAGTAACCATATATATAAATATTGTAATTTTATAGTATTATATCCAACGGTAACGACATACACGCTGTACCATTTTCTTAACTTCATGGATGGTGTAATTCCAGCTTTGTATCATCCCCATTTTTCCTCTTTATTAATTTGCTGTTATTTAGTTTATTTATCTATGGGTGAGTCTCCCTAAACCCATAGTTTTTAGTACAGAAGCTGTCCGGTAATACTTTTGACGTTAGTATAATTATAGTATTATTGCTCAGAAAAAAAATCTATTACTTTGATTCAGAAGAAGGCCAAATGGAATTTGTGTTTTTTTTTAATTAATCTTGACAGGGGACAAGTAAATTTACGTATTTTTCGGAGTGGGAATGGCACCAAGGGACTGTTTTTTTCTTTCGCTTAGCTGCATAATATTTTCAAATTAATTGAACCATAATTAGTTACAAACTACCGATACATTTAGTCACAAATCATGGAGATAATGAATAATATGCTTCACAATTAAACTAATTAACATTAATATCATCCCTTAACAATACCATAATCGTTATTTAATACAATGATCATAAAATCAAGTGTTCGATATGCAGTGTACCCTGCGAGAAATATTTTGCTGTATTAGCTATGATACTTTCAAATCAACATTAGATATTCAAAGAATCGGATAGCCGTACAGAAAGGTCATTTTGTTGAAACAGAGTGTTTTTATTCTTTTTTTTTGGGGGGGGGGGGGAGGATACTTTGATAGAGATTTATATACATATATAAATCTAGGTCTATATTTGATTCATTTTTGTAAAAACTTAAAATGTAAACGTTACTTTACAGACGCCTCTTATATATTTTTACTAGCTTTATACCCGGCGTTGCCCGGGTGCGTATTAATACAACATAGCAAAGTTCAAAATTCCGCCCATGTGATTTCTAGTGCATCAAAGAACCTCTGACCCAAGAGTGGTTAAAATCTGGAAGAAAAACATGATTCACGGAAAGTTCACAAAAAAAAAGCATCAAGTAAAAGCGAAAAAGTATGAGGTTTTATGATGTTTTTAAGGCTACAGTGGACGAATAAAATTGATTTTTTTCAATTATTGATTTATATGTCTAAAACTTTGTGTGCTTGTATTATTGTATATTTACTACATCTAAAAGCATAAAAAAACAAATTAGTGCAAAAACAATGATTTTTTTTTTCAAATTTCAAATTTAAACATTTTTTTAACAAATTTCAAAATGTTCCAGGCGTCGCAATTTTTTTTCAAACTTTGAATTTCCACTTAATTTCCAATCATTACGCATGATTGCATAAAACAATGCATTACATGCAATGTTTTATGTGATAGTTTATAAAAGATGGCTGAAAATGAAAATTTATATGATTTTTTCAACTGAAAATTTTTATTTTCAGCCATCTTTTATAAACTATCTCATAAAACATTGCATATAATGCATTGTTTTGTGCCACCATGCCTAATGATTGGAAATTAAGTGGAAATTCAAAGTTTGAGAAAAAAATGCGACGCCTGGAACATTTTGAAATTTTGTTAAAAAAATGTTTAAATTTGAAATTTGAAAAAAAATATTCATTGTTTTGGCACTAATTTGTGTTTTTTTATGCTTTTAGATGTCGTAAATAAACAATAATACAAGCACACAAAGTTTTAGACATATAAATCAATAATTGAAAAAAATCAATTTTATTTGTCCACTGTAGCCTTAATCCACATTTAGCATAATTCCTCTAATAGGAGGACTAAAAAAAAGCTCGTAAAAATTAGAATTAAATATCCGTAATTTTATCAAGTTGTATACTTAAAGGTTCATGTCGATTACAAATATAGGCCTAGAAAGGCCATTTTCTGATTTTAAAGGCCATTTTATTATTGCAACATACCTCTTATTTGGTTGAATTCAGTCCACATGGTTGTACAAAAAGTTCTAAAAGAGCTAAAAGCGAAACATGTATAAGGCTTTTAATCCATGTTTTTGCATAATTCCTCTGATAGGAGGATAAGAAAAAAATTTTCTGTATCATACATATTTTGTGCCAAATGAGAAAATGAATTATAATTGTTTTTGACTTATTTCATGCAAAAATGAAATAGGTGAGCCTTGAAATGAAAATTCATTGTTTTAATTTCAATCTTTGTTGGAAAATGCTAATATTTAAATTCCATAAATTTTATCAATTTGTAAGTCAAGGCTCATGTCGATTAAAAAAATAGGCCTAATAATAGGCTAGATTCCTATAAAAGGGTCATTTTTTGACAAAACACTTGAATTTGAGCTTTTTAGATTTTTTTTAAATTTCAAGACCCCGCCTATGAGAATTCTAGGGCATCAAGGAACATCTGTGTCAAGTTTGATGAAAATCTGACGCAAACTGTGGATTTGTATAGAGAATAAGTATACAAACAAACAAGCATTCACTCATTTTTATTGATATAGATTTGTGGATTTTCTTTTTTAACCATGATGCTAATGTCCTGTGTTTATTTCTTTTCCATAAAAATATGGGTTGTTTATAGCTTTATCACACTGTATACTTATTTTATACTATACACTTTCCCAGCAAAAGGAAATCCACATTATAAATACGAAAAAAAACAGAGAACATTTTAAGGAAGCAATTAAATTCGAAGAATGTTTGGATTTTTGATTACGGGGCTACTTTTGCAAAATTTTGACATTTTACGGAAGCTTTAATTATAAGTAAATAAAAGGTGTATTTTTAGAGGTGTTCTAAGTGTGATCAAAATACAAAGTCAATAAACATTCCAATCAATGCAACTTCAATATCATGTTTCTTTATCTCGGAGATTAGCATTTATTTATTCAGGAATTTGACAATCTCAGTAAATTCACAAGGGGGCTCTCCAACGAGCGAATTAATAATTAATAAGATATCATACGCATGGTTTACTATGTTAATCAAAATGTGAAAGTATTAGATTTAAAATAATATGTTAAAAATGAGTCCCATATTTTAAAATAGAATTTCAGTGATCAGTAACAGTTTTTGTAATCAACCCTATTTAAATGACGTTTCAATTGAAAAAGGGGACTTGAACTAATGACTTTTTCTGCGCTTTAAATGTGAAAATATTAAAAAAAAAACAATGTTTTGTACAATTTTTGCCAATGAACTGAAAGTCGAACCAGGTACCAATAGATAGGTAATATTTCAGGCTTCATTAGTTTCAACTTATATAATTATACGATTTTAATTAGCGAAGGTATGAATTAATAAGTAGTCAAATTTAAAGCGATTAAGCCTATGATGAAATATGAAATACATTGTTGCAAAACGTGGTTGCTATGAATCAGTAATAACAATGATAATGAGAATTTTGAATGAAGGCTTAACTAAGTCAAACACGAAACTCACAATTGGTCCACTCACGTAGTATTTTTATCTCTAGCTACTTGTAAAATTTTGAAACATTCATTTGTTGAAAAGCCATCATCTACTTATATTAAAAACCGAGTATCTTTCTTTCTTTCTTTCTTTCTATCTATCTATCTATGTCACGCTTCTTTCTCCTGAACGCCAATGAACTGAAAGTCGAACCAGGTACCGATAGATAGGTAATTTTTCAGGCTTCATTAGTTTCAGTTTATATAATTATACGATTTTAATTAGCGAAGATATCAATTAATAAGTAGTCAAGTTTAAAGCGATTAAGCCTAATAAATGATTAAACTTCCAAGACATTTCTTACCGTTGCCATTTTGAATAAAAACGTTAATTAAATTATTGAACTGCTTAAAATTCCAAGATATTTATTTCTTACCGTTGCCATTTTGAATTAAAACGTTAATTAAATTATTGAACTATTTAAAATTCCAAGATATTTATTTCTTTCCGTTGCGATTTTAAATTAAAACGTTAATTAAATTGAACTTTTTAAAATGAAAGAGTGTTATTTTTTTCCATTGTCATTTGGAATACGTGTTATAACAAAGTTCTAACAATTGTTTTTATTCTAATTATTAATGACATATTTTTTCTCTGGTACCATTTTGAAAATGTGTTTTTAAATAAAATTGCAATTGCTGTTTTTAGAAGGGGCTTTTTTTGGCTGCGATCCAAATATTAAAAGAACTTTTTCGTTTAGAATTTTGCAAATAATTTTACAGGAAGAAAGCGGTTTGTAAATAATTATTTTTGGAAAGGAATTTTATTTGTTATTTAGGGAGAGTGCTAAGCATGCGCTACTTGACATCGTCTTTATTTTTGAGGAAGCATGTGCAAATAATTCGATTGATTCTTTGATGCAGGAAAGCTTTTTAGCGAGCCGCTTCATCGGGGAGTAGTTTATTAAACTTTTCCTTGGTACTTTAAAGGCGAGCCGCCTTGGCGGCGAGTAGTTTTTTGAAACTTTCCTCGCTACTGTAAAGGCGAGCCGCCTTGACGGCGAGTAAACTGTTTAAACTTTCCTCATTACTTTAAAGGCGAGCCGCCTTGGTGGCGAGTAGTTTTTTCAAACTGCCTTCACTACATTACAGCCCGTGCAAC